>CAJDSM010065068.1:0-13510 GCA_903981925.1 Ostrea lurida | reverse complement strand
ATCAGTCAGGTAAGGGGGGACTATAAATATATCTACCCGTGGAGTGCCCCAATCACCAAGTTCTATATCAGTCAGGTAAGGGACTATGAATACAGCTACCAGCTGCTCCACTCATGAGGGGTAGAGGACTATGGTTATTACCTGTAGGGTGCCCCAATCACCAAGTTCTACATACACATGTATGTCAATCAGTAAGGGACTTACAATGTAAAATTATTGAATCACCAAGTTCAATATTAAAAGAAAATGTTTGGTTATTTTATATATGCACAATAAAGCTTCAAACTTCAGTGATTCAGGATTTTCAACTGTGGCTTTAAATATTATTCAGATACTTAAAAATCAAACTGAGAATGATATTATTTATTGTAGATGTTCTACATCATGTACTTGGCTTTGTTCAGTTACGCCGTCATTATTCCATCTTGCGGAGACTTCTATATTGATCTGGTGGTGTATTTCTGGACTGCGATGATCTGGGTTGAAATCATCAGGAAAACCATAATCAAAAGAAAGGTTGGCCATGTTTCTTTGAAAGTTAAATACATGAAATTTAGACCAGCTTCCACCCATGGCAAGAACTATTTTGTATTTGTTATGAAAAGCTACTGCATGGCACTTAAATATTCTCAGTTTTGTGATACAGGGAAATTTGTCAACCAAAAAACCACTAATGACAACTATTTAAAGAAAGGTGTAGACTGTTTGTATACCTTAAGTATATTTTGTTGCCAATTTTTTTCACATTTGACCTTAGTTTTTTGGCATCTGGCCATATGTATACTTTACATAATTAAAGCATATTTGACAGCAATTTTGTAATTCCATTACATAACCCATCGAAATAAATTATCAGATATAAATATAAGTGTGTATATTTCCTGTGTAAAAATAATTCTTCTTGAAAATTGAGACTTAAATATATCAGAGAATATTACAAATGCATGTATATCAAAGTGTATCAAATGCTGCTTTTTTATACTGTACAATGTATACATGTAGATCAGATCAGTTTTATAACAGATTACAAATTCACTATAACGCAAAGCAAAGTACATTCTTATAGATTGTTAGCAGAAATTCACAATATCAGAGTAATCTACTGTATACCAACACACACATTGAGATTTCCTCCTCGAACCCAGTAAAGAATTCAGCCTGTCCG
Source organism: Ostrea lurida (assembly GCA_903981925.1). Classification (NCBI taxonomy): domain Eukaryota; kingdom Metazoa; phylum Mollusca; class Bivalvia; order Ostreida; family Ostreidae; genus Ostrea; species Ostrea lurida. The sequence goes on along the minus strand of CAJDSM010065068.1, from coordinate 12,345 downwards.
GTTTTTATTACTGTGTTTTGTTGCTGATTTCAGGAGTACAAGGAGATGAAGATTTTGTGGACTGTGATTGAGATCGTCCTGATTGGTGCCTTTCTTGTTGTCATCGGTCTGGTGCGAATCATTCCCAAGTTTGTACCCTTCATCAAGTACACCACTGCCAAGTTTGTCATGAGTCTGGGCCTCCTATACTTCTACTATCGGTCCCTCAGTGTGTTCCTGCCCATCAGCCCAGTGCTGGGCCCTATGATGATCAACTTCAAGGCAATGGTATGGGTTAGAAATGTGAAAAGCCTTTTAAAGTTATGCAAACTTTTGAAATGGCATGTTTATGAATTTTGATATCTTCTTTAGCTCTGACACTAGAACTATAAGCTCATGTGAATTTTTCTGATCACACATTGTCTGTCTGTCCATTCGTCTGTAAACTTTATATACACACATTTTCATCTTTTCTTAAACCACCGAGCCAATATTAACTAAACTTGATATAGAGAGCACGTTTGAATAAAGGGAATTCAAAATGTTCAAATTAAGGGTCATGCTGCCTTCCAAGGGGAGATAAGGGGAGATGATCAAGAAATGATAAAAATAGGGTAATGTTATTTAAAAATCATCTCAAGAACTATTGTGCTAGAAAAGATTAATCTTACACAAAACCTCCCTGATACAGTGTAGATTCTAAATTGTTCAGATCATGGCCCCAGGGGACAGGATGAGGCTACAAAAGGGGATTACATAACAATATATGGGAAATTTTTGTTTTAAAATCTTTTTCTTTCAAGAACAGAAGGACTATGATAAATCATATTGATATGGAAAAATCTTTAGATAGTGCAGATTTAAGTTTCTCATAATCAATACCCCAGGACTAGGTTTGGGCCAAAATTCATATTCAAGTCTTACTCGGGAATATACGAGGAGAAAGTTTGAAAACTTACTTCTTAAAAATAACAGGACATGATCAGTATGTTGTATGATTCAAATGTCATGACCCCATGATGCTAGGGTGGGATCATAATATGGTGTCAACATTTTTCGTCAGAATAAAAAGGGTAAAACAGTTTTAAAATCTTCTGAAGAGCAGCAGAGCCAAGATGATTCAGATGTTCATTGTAGCCAATATTCAAGAATCTTTAAAAGAAGTAATTTGATACAGCATAGCATCCATTGTTTTGTTGGGAATATCTACCAAGATGTTTTCCCATTTACATTTTATCTCTCAAAATAAAAGACCATATGGCTTAGCATTGATGCATCAAATTTTGTTAAAATTATGTGACTGTACCGTAGTAGAGAAATGTGGGATCTGGGAGTAAAAGAGAATGAGATGTGACGGTATTTTGTAGATGAAGAAGGACTTTACGACTTGGTTGAGGATGTTCCTGGTGTTTATGATTGCTGGCGGTATCACCATTCAGGCTGTTCTGTACCCTAACTATCCCGCCTCTGAGGAGGGCATTGTCAAAGCTTTCAGCAGGGCCTTTTTTGGGATGTTCCTCACCAAAATTGATGACCTCGACAGTAAGTGCTGTCTTTTCGAATTGTTTTACATTTTAGATATAGGTATAGGTTGCCTCTGTCACCCAAGTGACCTATTTCTATTGGTCTGCATCTGTTGTCTGTCTGCCATGTAACATTTTTAGCTTCTTCTTGATAACTATCCATCAAATTCTTTTCAAATTTGGTATGAGGCAACTTTGGAACCAGGGGGACATGAATTGTAAATTTCAGGACTTGTGCACCCCAAGGGCCTTAGGGGAAGGGCAAAAATTGACCAGTTTTCAAAAGTCTTCTTTCCTACAAATGCACATTTTCAAGAAAAACTAGATGCATAGCCATGAAGAGTGGGAATGCCTGTACTCAAATTGTAAATTTTATGATCGCTGGGGTAAATATTTGGACTCCAGGGCAAGGCCATATAGTTTTTATATGTAGAACATTAAAGTCATGTATTCTTTAATGCTATCAAAACAAAATTGAAACTAAAAGGATATTTAGAAGGAACAGATAGCCCTTATCAAAATTATAAATTTCATGATCCCAGGGGTAGGGGTTTTGGTTCCAACCAGGATGGGGCCAAAATTATCGTATGATTTTATTTTTATCATTTGAAAAACTTCTTTAATTTCGCTGATTTTGTATTTTAAAAAAATAGTAAATGCATATTTAGGTAAAGCAGAAAAGAATATACCCAAATTGTGAATTTCACAACCCCAGGATTCTGACTTGAAGCAGGTCCAAAATAGTCATATAGTGATAATGCAGCATGCATTATATAAAGTCAGTCATCAATATAGGCACTTTTCAGGGAATTAGTGATTTAAGAACACAACTTGTTTTATATTGCTACTGAATATTAGAATTAAGCTTGGATACATGCAGAACAGGAAAATCATCAAGTGATAGTTTTAACTAATACTCAGGTGACTGATAAGGCCTGTGGGCCTCTTGTCTTATTTCACTTCCACTTTTAAAGACATTTTCTGTCTATTTTTCCAGATTGGACAATGTATAAACAAGTACTCTCTGCATTTCTCATTACAGGGTGAACCCAATTGTTTCGTGGGGATGTCATGTGAAAGTGTATAAAAGGCTTTTTTCTATGCATGTTTCAGGTAACCCAATGTGTGAAAGCTTTTATGCCAACCAGACAAGGGAAGTTTGCTTTAGTAAGTCATGTTTTAGCTCATACATACTTAAAATCAATAATTTCATCACAGTCACTGCAGATGGGATTCTGTTGTCCAGCAATAGTATGACTGGGCTATGGCAACATACTTGTATGTGTACTTGTTCAACCCTTTTGTAATAACATGGGCTTATATGTATTTTATGTTTGATTTTGTAGATGCTGCAGCATCCTTTTGGCAGAGAAATACAAGTATGTGAACTATACAGTGGTCAATCATTACAAAAACTGATTGGTCATAGTTACATGTACTTAAAGAGATTTTATGACTTCAGTAGTGATTTGGAAGCTGACTTACCTACTCTGTATTGTCTCCCCAGAGATTTGTGGTCCTTACTGTGGAATCATCATTGTTTGTGGATTACCCTTACCCACAAATTTACGTCCCCACGAACATGTTTCATTTTCCTTTTAATCTTTAAAAATATCACGCCGTGCGCTTTATTTATCAATTACCCATGAAATTATGTCCCCAAGAACGAGCAAAAATTTGGTTACCCACGAACATTGGCCCCCACGAATTAAAATGATTCCACAGTATATCTTGCATATAACCTTTGACCTTTTTGAACTGTAGGTCAGATCCGTTTTCGTCCCGAGTTTGCTGAATGCCCCCACCGAAGCTTTGGAGGGTATGCCATTGTGATTCAGTATCTCGTCATCACTAAGCTTATCCTCCTTACTCTTCTGTATGCCTTGTTCAGGTAAGAGGAGCCAGCCAATATTAGTATTAAAATCAAATCTGAAATTTCAGGTGGTTTTTAAAGTTATAAAACTTCAAATGTCGTAATTTTATTTTTTCCCCTTGCAATGGGTTTTGAGAGGATAGTTAAACAATGATGAATGTGTCAATGATCAAAGGATCCGATTTGCATCAGATTACCCATTCAATAGGATTGAAGAACCCTTTTTTGGCAGACATCAAACATGGTACATCATAAGTTAATGAACCCTATAGATTTTGGTTTATATAGTCAAAAGTCAAGAGTCAGAAACCATTCTCAAGAAAAGCCCCTCTCATTGTCAACTTACAGTTTTCATCTTTATATAGTCATTGCACACATTCACTACTTTAGTCTTTTGGCAGTAGACCTCAAGAGATTTATCACTAATAATAATGGAATGATATTAGCTGCTGTCCCACTTAGTTTTTAGCTCACCTGAACCGAAGGTTCAAGTGAGCACTATTCTGATCGCCTGTTGTCCGTCGTCTGTCCGTAAACTTTTCACATTTTCGACTTCTTCTCCAGAACCACTGGACGAAATTCAACCAAACCTTGATACAATTCATCCTTGGTGAAGGGGATTCAAGTTTGTTCAAATGAAGGACCAGGCCCTTATCAAAGGGGAGATAATCACGAAAGCAAAAATAGGGTGGTGTCATTTAAAAAAATCTCTTCTCAAGAACCACTGGGCCAGGAAAGCTGAAATTTATCATGGAAGCTTTCCTGATATAGAGGAAGATTCAAGTTTGTTCAAATCATGACCCCGGGGGTACGATGGGGCCACAATAGGGGATCAAAGTTTTACATATATTATATAGGGAAAATCTTTAAAAATCTTCTTCTCATAGAACCACTGGGCCAGGAAAGCTGAAATTGATATGGGAAGCTCTTCCTGATCATAGAGGAGATTCAAGTTTGTTCAAACCATGACCCCGGGGTACGATGGGCACAATAGGGGATCGAAGTTTTACAATATGATTATATAGGGAAAATCTTTAAAAATCTTCTTCTCAAGACCACTGCGGCCAGAAAGCTGAAAATTATATATGGAAGCTCCTGATATAGAGAGATTCAATGTTTGTTCAATCATGACCCCCCGGGGTACGATGGGGCCCACAATAGGGATCAAAGTTTTACATAGATTATATAGGAAAATCTTTAAAAATCTTCTCAAGAACCACTGGGCCAGGATAGCTGAAATTTCTATGAAATCTTCCGATATAGTGGAGATTCAAGTTTTTCAAATCATGACCCTCGGGGTATGATGAGGCCCCAATAGGGGATCAAAGTTTTTACATCAGATTATATATGAGAAATTCTTTAAAAAAAATTTCATTGAACCAGAAGAGTGATGTTTACCTGAAAGCTTCCTGATATGGAGTAGATTTTAAGTTGGTTCAGATAATGCCTCCACCTCACTAGGTTAGATTTGTCACAGTGGTACATTCTAAATCCCAAACTACTGCTTGTTTTAGTGAAGCAGCTGTCTCAGGTAGCGATGTGGCCCTTGGGCCTCTTGTTTTTAATGCTTACCTGGTATTCATCCTTTTTGTTAAAATCAGATCCATTGATCTGCTCAAATAGATTGCTACATGAGCAGATGAACGGGTCCGATTTGAATCAGATTACCCATCCAATAGGATTGTGTACTTACAATTAATGCTACAGAAAAATTGTAAAATGGGAAAGGCATTTTTGGAAAGAATTATCAAACTTGCATGATTAAATATGGTCTGTTTTACATTTTATTCTCAGTGTCACCAATGCCAAAGTTCAGTCAGAATCGGAGGAAATTTGGAAATACCAGGTGTACAGCATTATAGTGGACTTTGAGACCCGCCTTAGGCTGCCTGCTCCATTCAACTTCATCAGCTACATCATCATGTCGATAGAATTCACCTTCAAGAAGATCAAACATTGCATGAAGAAGTGCTGTAAATCTTCGTGCTGTATGAAGGACAAAGTGGTAAAGTCATTAGTTAGGAGTCAATCTGGTTTGGGTATTTAAAATGTTAAGATTTCTGAAATCTCATCCCACACAAGGACTTTTTATGTCCAGTGTGTTACAACTTCAAGGTCGTCCATTGAATTAAGTTCAAGGTCATAGTGACTGATAGCAATTCTTGTTGGGTTGTGATACTATTTGCACAAGTAGGGCAATTCATGTTTATAATGTTTAAATTATGATTTTTAAAACAAAAATTTCATGAAATCAAGTCCTAATTTTCTTTTACAAGGAAAATATGTGATGAGTAAAATGTGTGATGAGTAAAGTGCTCCAGGGAATTGAATTGTAATGGTGTGCTTTCAGGATAGTAACAACAAAGTGTCAGTCGTAAAGGTTCACGGCTCTGTAGACTACAGTTACTGGAAGAGTTGTATGAAGAAGCTGAATGAAGAGGCAGAAAAAAAGGAACGAGAGGCAGCACGGCCTAAAGAACAAAGTCAAAGGTTAGCAGAGGTCATTTACACCTTTAATACAAAGCTCCTTTACCTGGTGGATAAAGAATAAGGCATAACTTGTCATGTTTTGATCTCTGACAGAATTCAGCAGCTGGTAACGCAGTCCATACTGCAGAAGGAATTCAACGACAAAATGACCGAGCAGATGTCGACCCTGGAGCGTCAGCTGATTACATGTAGTATAGCTCTGGAGCAAATCGCTCACAAAATAGACACCATTGGTAAGTTTGCTGTACAAGAGTAGCATATGTGTATTATGCTAATAAACAATTTTATATCAAACTTGAATACAAATTATATGTATGTATTTATATATGAAATAAAATTATTTGTGTTAATTTATCATTTCATCAAATAGTCTGACATGTACAGGCATTATGCTTGTATTATACTGCAATAAATTTTGAATGTACACTTGAGGAAAATATGGAATTTATTCAAAACAGATTTTGACATAGTGAAGTTAAGATTTCTTCTTGTAATTAGAATTAAGAGAAACTTACAGTAGAAAATTCCATTTTTTTATCAAATGAGATTTTAGAAATACTCCAGTTTAGAAATACAACATTTTGATGTCTGTGCATGCTTACCTTATTCAGATCCAAAAGCACGACCAGAGTTGGAGACGTCTGTCTCTCTACATATGGCGAGCCGTGAGTCCCCCTACCCCTACACCAAGCTACAGAGATTCCCAGTCTTCGATAAATATGTCAGCTGGGAGGTATGTCTCAACGAAAGATCACAGAATCTGTATTCATGTACATGTATTGTGAGTTTTAGGATGGAAACGCACTTTTGTTTTCTTTTCTCAGGAGGGTTATCCTACTTATGATCCAGCGTTGTACACCAAACCTATTGATGAATACAGAGAGTCTGTGCAGAGTTTGGTGGATGCAGATTTTATAGAGTAAGTTTTTTTTCCACTGCAGGAAGGCAGACTTGTAAGTAACAACTTTATTGGAAAGGTGATTATGTTTGTATGGAAAGGGATAGGGATTATAGACAGTGTTTTTGCATTTACTTGATATTTGTGCAGTTCAACCCCACCCACCTCCACCCCCAAAAATGTTTATTTATCTGTCAAGCATTTTCGATAAACCAAATGGCTGCCATCAGCTGTGCAAATACATCTGTCTACAGTCATCTTCACTAGCTCCACTTCTCTACAACCCTTGGCTGCGTTAGCACTATTTTTGTAGCTTTCAGTGGCGCCTTCTAGCGGACTGAGAAAACAAATTCAGTTTTGATTACATCATGCTCAACCAATGAAAATGTGTGTTTTAACCGCAGTGTGTGTATTGTAAAGTGTCAGTGTGGAGTGTTGTTTTTGTTGGGATTTACGTTTAGACAGATGTTTATCCCTGAGACTCTTAATTAACGACGTCTTTTCAGCGTTCAAGTGCCTCCACTTTGTACATGATATCAAATTCAATTTTTGTTAGGTTTCGTAAAACAAAATCCATAAACACATTTTGACAATCCATCACTATTGCGGGCCGGGCGACACAACTTAAAATATTTCCATGAGCTGGGAGAGCACTCCAAAGGTTTCTGTAAATATAGTTTGGCGGTTCTTGACTGGCAAATTCTTGTGGCACAGTCTACATATCACCATGCTTGTACATGTAGTCTTGATCACTGACACACTCTTGATTAGGACTAAATATTGTTTACACATTCCTTTCTCATGCACATGGCATAACGTAACAAGCTATCTGATTCGATGCAGGGGACTTGGCCTGCATCCAATCAGATGCATGAAGTTGTTGGTACAAAAATAGTGCTAACACAGCCAAGGGTTGTAGAGAAGCGGAGCGGATTGTAAACCCTTGGCTAGCGAAGATGGTCTACAGTCTGTATCTTAAACTAATGAAAACTTTGTATCAAGATAATGGACATCAACATATACAGATGATTTACCAAAGTGTCTAAATTAATGAGACTTGTATGGGAAATCATCCTATTTAGTATTAGTGCAGGTGCTATTAACCAAAATTTTTCCATGAAATGAAAAGTTTTATAATGAAATAGAAGATCATTTCTCTGATGACCAAAGCTCACAGAACATTCAAGTAATGCATGCAAATAATCACCAAACAACGTAGAACAAACCTTACAATTTTAGTGCCCAGGGGTTTGTCACCAACACGGCAGTCCCCCGTCCCCCCCCCCCCCCCCCCCCCCCCCCCAATCAGTGCAGGTCAGAAAACATCTTTGCTGAGCAGAGAAATTGAAATACACTGAAACATACACCTGAAGACTCACCTCAAAAAAAGATTCATGTGTGTCGGTGGCCTAATGGTTAGGTCGTCAGACTCGACAACCGAGAGGTTGTGAGTTCAAATCCTAGCCGTGGCAGGGCCGACGTTGTTGTCCTTGGGAAAGGCACTTTACACGAATTTCCTCACTCCACCCAAGTGTAAAGGGTACCTGGCTATAGACAGTGAAAGATATTGTCAGAATGTTAGTGTTCTAGCGCTGTAATGGCAGCTTGCACTGAGAAAGGTTCTGGATTTTTAAGGTTTGCTGGGGTAAATAATTGAGATTATTTGGATACTATTTCAAATAATCCTACTTAATTGACCGCAGTGTATTCCGTAGGTATGTGCATGCCTGTTCATGCCTAAGCCTTTTAGGTACAATCTAACTTCGGTTTCCATATATGGTATTACACACATGACGTATAGCCATACAATCGAGGTACGATCTATCTCCGGTGTACATTTCCTCTTCCGTTGTATAATCTAAGTTGAAGCAGACGTACTTTTTAAGACGTACTTTTAAAACCTTACCATCCTGTAGTGATCACCGTTCTTCAGTATGCCGCCCGTCCATAACGAGTTTCTCAGAGGTCTAGGCCCAGAGACAACAAGATTTTGTATCGCCAGCGAGAGGGCGAGGTCGGAGACCACAAAAACAGACGAGGCACATGCCCAGAACCCGCCCGCCATTGCCAGTGACACCTCAGCGACGGCCACTGTGGTAAATGCAGCGGCAAGGATCAGTGATGTGCAGACACACAATCCAGATTTATTGGCAAGGAACCGCCAAGCCGGCTAGGTGAGTCGGATTTTAAGATCATTGTTCCCCCGGTAGATATTTCCCGCCACACGTGGACTTCGCGGGTCCTAATTTCTCAGTCATTGAATACGAGCCCCCATCCATTCATAGCTCTTCGATCCTATCAGTGCTCATGTCCCCACTGAAGCTCAAGGCAACAAATTTGGGAGGGTAAATTCATAGACCTTTTCTTTGTTGTTGAATTCGGCGCGGGAATTTGGGCGGCCATTTTGAGACCCAGGGGCAAATTCAAGTCCGCAATGGCGTAATGTGCCTCGTCAAACCAAAGAACTCTAGCTTCTCTGTCCATCGAGAAATGGTCCTCCGCATTCCTCAATTTTCATGAGCATTATGTTGGAAAAATAATCGGGCTCGGGCTCAAGAATTTATCAAATACATGCGTGACGTCAAGAATGGCCGCGTCCAGGTCGACGGGGTGGTTTCGATACGACGAGCAATATCGGCTCCGCAAACAGGCCGACCCGCAGTCCTCATGGGGAATGATTAACACGGAGCTTGGCTGTTGTACGTAGCTAACCCTCTACCTCCCATAACACTGGGAAAACGCCCGCGGCCAACACGAGCACGTTCGTGATCAACCTAAACAAAATTATGCAAAGGCTCAATCAAATTCATCTACCTCTATTGTAATTTTTTCAATGTTGGGAAACAATGTAAATTCGCACCTAATTGTAGGTTTACCCACAAATGCAACGTATGCGGTGGAGAACACCGCAGCTGTCAAGTGTCGAGCAGCACCAATACTTTTCTACAAAATTTGCACTTGGGAAACCCCCATTGATTGTCCACCAACTAGCTTACTACTTACAAAATTACTCAAATAAACAATTTCTCATTAATGGCTTTCAAACATGGGTTTAGCTTACATTACCAGGGGCCCAGGCGTTTTAGGCAGTCTGACAACCTGGCTAGTATATCAAAAAAACCCAGAATTGGCTCGACAAAAAAATTCAAAAAGAGGTGGCTCTCTATAGGGTTGCGGGACCATTTGACACTCCCCCCTTTCCCTCCCTACAAGTCTCTCCATTAGGCCTTGTCCCCAAAAAGGATGGTGATTTTCGTTTGATACACCACCTTTCTTTTCCTGAGTCTGATTCCATTAACTCCTTCATTGACCCAGCTGTTTGTTCAGTGCATTACGCATCTATTGATGATGCAGCTGCCATTATAGCCGCTCTGGGACCGGGGACCATTCTAGCAAAATCAGATATAAAATCTGCCTTCCGTTTAATACCTGTAGCCATCTCAGATTTTGAACTTCTAGGTTTCCAATTTAATGGCAAATATTACTTTGACAAAATGCTTCCATTTGGAGCTTCTATCAGCTGCGCAACATGGGAAAAATTCGCGACAGCCTTGCACTGGATAATTCAAGATAAGTCGCGCAACCCCAACATCTTGCACTACCTTGATGATTTTCTCTTCTTAGGCCCCCCAAATTCTCATCAATGTCAAGCTACCCTTCAGGTTTTCAAACTAATTTGTCAAGATGTTGGCGTCCCCATTGCTGATGAAAAGACTACAGACCCAACTACAACCCTCGTTTTCTTGGGGGTGGAAATAGACACTGTGAACATGGTAATTCGACTTCCACGCGACAAACTTGACTTACTCAAACTCCGCATTCAGCTCTTTCTAGATAATAAAAAAGCTTCACTCAAGTCATTTCAGTCCCTCATTGGGCTCCTGAATTTCGCATGTAAAACCGTTGCCCCAGGGAGAACCTTTTGCAGGCGTTTAATCAATGCCACCATCGGCGTTAAAAAGCCACGTTACAAGATCCGAATAACGTCCGACATTAAGGAGGACCTTAGGGTATGGGATCAATTCTTGGATAATTTTAACGGGGTCTCGGTCATTTCATCCCCGGTCTGGACGTCTGATTCTTGCTTGCAACTATTCACCGATAGCTCAGGGGGAAAACTGGGTGGTTTCGGCATCTACTTCGCAGGCAGCTGGGCCCACGCTAAATGGCCCCACAGCTGGGGAATTTCTGACATCGTTAGGGATATGACATTCCTGGAGCTTTTTCCAGTATATGTTGCAATCCTACTGTGGTCGCCTAGGTTAGCAAACAAACGCATTCTTTTTCACATAGATAATTCTGCGGTAGTTCAGGTCATCAACTCCGCTACTTCAAAATCTATTAGAGTTATGAGTATTGTACGCAAGCTGGTTCTCCTCACCCTGCGACATAATATTACTATTCATGCACAACACATCCCTTCCAAACGTAACGCAATTGCTGACAGTCTTTCTCGTTCACAGTGGAGGAGATTCCGGCAACTGGCCCCACACGCCGACCAGTGGCCTACTCAGCTACCCAACCAAATCTGGGAACGTCCTAAGGGCCGAATCACAGCGACTTATCAACAATGCCCTGTCTGAAATTCTTACAAAGCCTATAACACTGCCATTAAATAAGTTCATCACGTTTTGCCGAACGTTTGCAATTTCCAGTTTGTTTGGCCTCTCCCACTTGAACGCAATTCTAAATTTTATTGCATACTTGTCTTATACAAAAATTTTCCCCCAACACTGTTAGGTTGTATGTCCGCGCGCTGTCCTTTTTTCATAAAATTAGGCAGGTTCCCAGACCCAACCCCCTCCTTCTTAGTTTCCAAGGCCTTACAGGGTTTGACACGCTCTGACGCAGTTCCCGATCCTCGCCACCCCATAACATTATCCATTCTGGAAAAATTACTGGCCGCTTTACCCTCGGTGTGTTCATCCCCATTTGAATCTAATCTCTTCGCCAGTGCTTTTTCCCTTGCCTACTTTGGTTTACTACGGGTGGGTGAATTCACTCTCCCAAACCTAAGCAATGTACAACGTTCTCACTGCATTCAGTGTCAGAACATCAAGTTAGAAGGGGACCCCCCTCAGATCACTCTTGCAATACCACACTCCAAAACTGACCAAACCGGCAAGCAAATTACCTTGCTCATTCAAAGTCAACCACGTACCATAGCATGCCCCGTGGCGAACATTCGTAATTATTTAGCTATTAGGCCGCACACAACACACAACCATTGTTTTTTCATACACATCAACTCAAAGCCATTGACCAGATTTCAATTTAACGCAGTCCTCCAAAAATCAATACAATCTATCGGTGCACTAGGCCATTTTGGTACACACAGCTTTAGAATTGGTCGAGCGACAGACTTGGCAATTCAAGGCTTGTCCGATCATCAAATTCAAACATGCGGCAGATGGAAGTCAAAAACTTTTCAAAATTATATTCGTATTTAAACATTCAATCCAAACACCATCCCCCCGATGTATATGTCCTTGCCTTGTTTACCTCTGCCTCAACTAACCTAACCAAAGTTTTTTCAGATTCCAATATATGGATAATTGGGTCATCCATCCCTTACTGGGCAG
>CAJDSM010065051.1:0-10518 GCA_903981925.1 Ostrea lurida | reverse complement strand
TGTGTTAAACCAGCGGGGCACTGTCAACGTTGATTAAACGTTGGAACAACGTTGCATTTTTACGTTGAAAACGTTGAAAAAAGTTTGGATATGAAAGTTTGAATCAACGTTGATGTCTCAAACGTTGAGACATCAACGTTGATTCAACTTTTGACAGCAACTTATTTCAGCGTTAGTCGCACCGATGTACAGTCATCACACTTATTCAGCGTTGCCGATTCACTGTCACAGAGGATTCCCTCTCAGGTAAATTACACATGTGTTGCTGTAATATTCAAATGTCACATGGTGTCACAACAGATGTCGTATACCGCTACCAAAAACAGCCTCTAATTCACTATATATATTGCAAACTTTACGTAATAATCACTAGTGCTTTAACGCCATCCATAAGCAAATAATAAATTAATCTTAAAATATACTGGGCATATATATCAAAACCAATTATAATATTAACATGTGTAATACTGAATAATTGTAAGGGTTAATCACAAACTACCGATGCAGACAATTAATTATTATCATTTTAGTAAACTTAATCAACTAATGTAAAGGCAAAGATAACGAATAGTGATCAATCTCGTAAGTCTAAAAGATAACTCTGTAGGAATGTAAGGAACGACAACTCTATTTACAAAATGGCATTCCTTGCCACATGGGCAAATGTAAGCCGCTTTTTTTCACTGCGAGACATGACAAAACTTTGATTACTGCGTAAAACAAATGTAATATACTGAACCAAAAAAGTTTAGCAATTTCATTTCAATGTAGGTAATTTTGTCTGCATATTTTAGAGTGCTTTCTGATTTAACCTTTTTAATACTGTAACACGCAGAGAAAAGCACATGGAAGTGATCAGCAAATATGCGCACGTGAACGCCATGGGTTGGCTTTATACAATTTTTGACTAAATAATTGGTCACGAATTGCAAAGCAAACAATCCACAGGGGTATCATTTCGAACACGGAGTACACACGTCCACGAATCTTCTGAAAAATGAACGTAACGGGCTATCGGGATGGCTTAAACGGCTGGATGTCGTCAACAGGATGAGCACGACCAATTTAATGTTCATCTCTCAACTATCAGTCGGCTTGTGAGTCGTTTGAGTAACAGGACAAGTCAGCAACCGTCGCCGTCATGGCGTACACGGAAACAACGGTTCACCAAGACAGTTTATTGTTACGACGTCGGAGACGTAATCGTTTTCATATCTACAACCAAAGTCGCCACTGAGTTACATTCGGTCGTCTGGAGTGAGGTGGGTGTTCAGAGTGTGAGAAAAAGGTTACAGACTGCTAATGTATCGCGCTCGGAGACTCTTGTTGCGGTTCTTGACTCGACGTCATCGTCAACTCGTGTTGCTGGGCAAACCACCCATCTTCGCTGGATTCGGCGACATGGACTACAATTTTGTTTACTGGCGAATCTTGTTTTATGTGGATTTTGCAGATGGACGCGCTCGTGCTTGGAGAAGACGAAATGAGCGGTTCCATCGCCCAACCTTCATATTCAACGTGACCGCTATGTGGTGGTAGTGTCATGGTTGGGGTGGGGGCAGTTCTTATGGGAAAACATGCCTTGCCATAGTAAATGGAAATCTCTGAATTCACAGCGTTATTGTGCAGAAATTGTGGTTCTGTATTGCCGTTTGAACCAGGGTCAAGTTACCTATATTCAACAGAATACGCTCGACGCTCACTGCGCGACACACCAAGGACGTTTTAGGCAGAACAATAACAAGTACTGAAATGGCTGTCAAATCACATGATCTTATCACCAAATTGAGCATGTGAGCATGCTTTGGTTCGAAGTGTCGAGAGAAAGCGTTGAGACATCAACGTTGATTCAACTTTTGACAGCACTTATTCAGCGTTAGTCGCACCGATGTACAGTCATCAACACTTATTCAGCGTTGCCGATCACTGTACACAGAGGATTCCCTCTCAGGTAAATTACACAGTGTTCGCTGTATAGTTCAAATGTCACATGGTGTCACACAGATGTCGTAATACCGCTCACCAAAACAGCCTCTAATATCACTATATATATGCAACTTTACGTAATAAATCACTAGTGCTTTACGCCCATCCATAGCAAATAATAAATTAATCTTACAATATACTGGGCCTATATATTCAAAACCAATTATAATACTTACAACCATGTGTAATACTGATAATTGTAAGGTGTAATCACTAAACTACCGATTAGACAATAATTATATTACATTTTAGATAAACTTAATCAACTAATGTAAAGGCAAAGATAACGAATAGTGATCAATCTCGTAAGTCTAAAAGATAACTCTGTAGGAATGTAAGGAACGACAACTCTATTTTACAAATGGCATTCCTTGCCACATGGGCAAATGTAAGCCGCTTTTTTTCACTGCGGAGCATGACAAAACTTTGATTACTGCGTAAAACAAATGTAATATACTGAACCAAAAAAGTTTTAGCAATTTCATTTTCAATGTAGGTAATTTTGTCTGCATTATTTTAGAGGCTTTCTGATTTTACCTTTTTAATACTGTAACACGCAGAGAAAGCAACACATGAGTGATCAGCACAATATGCGCCACGTGAACGCCATGGGTTGGCTTTATACAATTTTTGCTAAATAATTGGTCACGATTGCAAAACAAACATCCACAGGGGTATCATTTCGAACACGAGTACACACGTCCACGAATCTCTGAAAATGAACGTAACGGAGCTATCGGGATGCTTAACGCTGGATGTCGTCAACAGGATGTAGCACGACAATTTAATGTCCATCTCTCAACTATCAGTCGACTTGTGAGTCGTTTTAGAGTAACAGGACAAGTCAGCAACCGTCGACGTCATGGGCGTACACGGAAAACAACGGTTCACCAAGACAGATTTATTGTTACGACGTCGAGACGTAATCGCTTCATATCTACACCCAAAGTCGCCACTGAGTTACATCGGTCGTCTGGAGTGAGGGTGGGTGTTCAGAGTGTGAGAAACAGGTTACAGACTGCTAATCTACGCGCTCGGAGACCTCTTGTTGCGGTCTCTTTGACTCGACGTCATCGTCAAACTCGTGTTGCCTGGGCAACCACCCATCTTCGCTGGATTCGGCGACAATGGACTACAATTTTGTTTACTGGCGAATCTTGTTTTAATGTGGATTTTGCAGATGGACGCGCTCGTGCTTGGAGAAGACGAAATGAGCGGTTCCATTCCCCCAAACCTTCATTCAACGTGACCGCTATGGTGGTGGTAGTGTCATGGTTGGGGGGGGGGGGGCAGTTCTTATGGGAAAACTTGCCTTGCCATAGTAAATGGAAATCTGAATTCACAGCGTTATTGTGCAGAAATTGTGGTTCCTGTATTGCCGTTTTTGAACCAGGGTCAAGTTACCATATTTCAACAGGATAACGCTCGACCGCTCACTGCGCGACACACCAAGGACGTTTTACGGCAGAACAATATCAAAGTACTGGAATGGCCTGCAAGATCACATGATCTATCACCAATTGAGCATGTGTGAGACATGCTTGGTCGAAGTGTGAGAGAGCGACATAACGTCAACAACGTAGCCGATTTGAGTCGAACGCCTCAGCAAGAATGGAACCAAATCACAATGTATTACACGAGCTCCGAAACCTCATCAGAAGTATGAGATGTCGATGTTTGGCTGTGGTAGCTGCTAGTGGAGGTCATACAAAGCATTGAAGAACGTGTATTTTCATACCTTACCCTTTCCTTTTTTCTGTGACATTTTAGAGATTATTATGGCATGTTTTTATTTTTGTTTGATGGAGATATTCATAAATACTAAATACAAATTTTTCACATATGGTGATGTTGATTATGCGATATTAAATATTACAAGTTGCTAAACTTTTTTTGTCCAGTATATATAGATGTGTTAAAAGGAAAGCAAACAATTTGATAAACATTTCCAATTCACAACGATGAATACAAAATACCAGGTAACAATACACCACACTATTAAATGCTAACTATTAAACACCATATCAATTAGATTTATGACTGGTCGCGGTGGCTCAGTGGCAGAGCTTTTGCCTCGTGATCAGGAGACCGTGCGTTCGAGCCCCGTGCTCGGACCAGCCGCGTCAAACTTAATGACGTGTGAAATAGTAGTGATTGCTTCCCCTTCGTCCAAAGAAGCTCGCATTTAAAAGTGAGAATCACGGTCTTTCGGATATGACTTAAAAACGGAGTCCCGCTGTCGCAGCGGTGTGGCAACCAAAAGAATCCTCAACTTGCTAAATAGCCTTAATGCTTATCATAGGTCTAAATTGGTTCACTCATTCACCTGGCAATGGTGAAGGTCTCAATATAATGAAATATTTCTAACGGTGAAAAAGAGACTAAAAATAAAATATAGTATATATATAGTAAAATATATATATATATATATATATATATATTATATATATTATATAGTGCCAATGTACAGAAATCGTGAAAAAATAATCTACTAACAAAACATTAGACTTTACCCGTTATATGTGTTTATATTCGCGGTTTCGTGTCTTTATTTTTTATTTCCCTCTTTCGAACAACAACAGATTTTTTAATTCCTTACGAAAGGTTTTGTGCTTAAACTCCAGCGTTAAATCAACAGATCTAATTGGTTTGCCAATTGCTGAAAGATAATAGACAATGCGGTGATCTAGCTATGCTTGGTACTGAGAAAGTCAACGAAATCGATGTCCTTTCCCTAATGCCAGATGTCGACCTGATAAAGTATATTGAGATGGTGGACTCTGTATAACATAGGATATGTGCCTAAGGCTATATTGAAACTTTTCAAAAGAGCGATGTAATTTTGATTTTGTGTACTGATCTCTGATGTGGTTCAACAAGAGAGGGATCGGAGATCTGCCGCAGGATGAACAATTAGGAACAAGCATGGACACAACAGTGCAGGCGAATGGGCACTACCTGGTAGTAGACTACCCTACAAAAAGGTCGATACATGGCAAGAATAGATGGTCGTTTATTTACCAAATACCCGGATGAAAGCAGACTACACTCACTAATATATCGCATAGGGTATCCTGTTTGGTATCCTGGACTAAAGGAAATGGGCCTTGAAATGTGCTTGTGCCAAATAAGAATTAAGCCCTGATAATTAAGAGTATTGGTATAACAAGAAAATGTTGATATAAAGCGGCTCTTTAATTCCTAATTGTGATTTCATTGCGCACCCAATAAAGCATGATGGACAGCATTCAACGATTTCATCCAATATTGATGTGTGTGAAAGCAAATGTCTGGACGTCGGAAAGCCACGAGGAACCTTCGTACGAGATCGCTAATACTTCCATAAACCCGTAATGCATGTGATAGCCTATCAGTAGACCTTCCGGAGAGCAGAAAATGCTGTAATAACACAACGTCCATTGCCAGATCGCGAGAGGAATTTCTGGGTGACCCTAGAAGGTTTTGGTTTAGCGCTTGAAAACGATAAACATGAGCGACGGCCATCTTTGTGAGGCATAGAATACACAAGTAAGGTCCGATGCTGGAAGGAAGTAATGACGATTTCCGGTATCTCATACAAATCCTTCAGAGTCATTGCGTGTTTTGGGCGTTTATATTCCCTTTTACCTAGGCTTGATAAAGAGTCTGTTCATTT
Source organism: Ostrea lurida (assembly GCA_903981925.1). Taxonomy (NCBI): domain Eukaryota; kingdom Metazoa; phylum Mollusca; class Bivalvia; order Ostreida; family Ostreidae; genus Ostrea; species Ostrea lurida. Next base: position 4,877 of record CAJDSM010065051.1, on the reverse strand, counting down.
ATGCGAGTGGTAACTAATGTGTCTTCTTTTCACTCTGTTCTTTTCACTTGTAGTGGTGATGTTTGTTCACTTTGTATTTGTGACGGTTTTTTTCCACTTTGGTCGTATGGTGAAGTTTATCATTTGTATTTTGGACGTTGTTCTGACACTTTGTCGTATGGTGACGTTTTATTCACTTTGTATTTGAACGTTTTTTTCCACTTTGTCGTTGACCGACGTTTATACACTTTGTATTGTGACGGTTTTCCAATCTTTGTCGTATGGTGAACGTTTTCTCAACTTTGTATAGTGACATTTCCACTTTGTCGTATGGTGATGTTTGATCACTTTTGTATTGTGACCGTTTTCCACTTTTTGCGTTATGTGACGTTTATCACTTTGTATTGTGACGTTTTCCCACTTTGTTGTAATTGGTGATGTTCAGTTAGAAGAAAAGTTTCCTTGATAACGTCTTTAGCAATCGCGTGTGTGCAGTGGAACAATTCAAGATAAGGTTAACTTGCAGATGTCCTTGTTGTGTTGAGACATATATATCGTATGTAATGTTAGCATTGGTCTGTAGGGTGTTATGACGCCCTATCTCTATTAAAGCAATTAACGCAAAAGAATTGGATATAAGCCATGGAGACAATATTGGGACGACTTGATTCTTTGATAACTTAGATAGCTAATGTCTGGCGTGTGTTCATACTTCAAATAAATTCAACTGTTGATTATACTGGCATCAATAAGAAAAAGCACTAAAACAAAATTTAAAGTCAAAGAGTAATAAAATCATTCTCTGCCTCTCAATAAGGTTTTAGATAGTCAGCACATAACAATTATAGTGTTCCTTTTGTCTGTAAGGAAAATAAAATGAAACTTGTAAAGGTAAAATTATAACCGGACAGCGATCATCTCGCTGTCAGTTCCCAATAAATATACACAAAAGTGTAGGCAAAACACGGACCCCCTTGACAGTGACCAGAGGCGGATCATGTGCCTAAGACGTGAGTAACATCCCCTGTTGACCGGTCACATGTGAAAACCCCGTTGTGAGCCCAATAGTCTTGATCAGCGTAAACGACAATCCGTAGTCCCAAATCATGTGTGAAGAAACGGCTTTTAACAATGGCTATGAAACAGGTCAGACAGCATTTGTTCATGGTAGTCATATTGCAAACTAAATGGTTAAGATCGACCATATAATTTACGAAATGCTGCCTTTTAAGCGTGACAGTAATGAAGACATTTATTTGCGGAAAAGCTATCTCTGCCTCTAATAAGGTTTAATAGTCAAGCACATGACAATTATATGTGTTTTAATTCTCCGTAAGAAAAATAAGAATGAAATATAAGGCGAAAAACATAACGTAACAGTGACAAATCTCTGTCAGTCCCAGAGTAATAGAACACAATTGTTTGGGCAAACACGGAATCCTGGACACAACAAAGGTGGGATCAGTGCCTTGGAGGAATAACCACCCCAGTCGACTGGCCAATGGCCTGTCATGAACCCTAGTCCTTGATCAGGTACAGGTGAATTTGCATTCAAAAATCAGTTAATCTCCGCAGTTGATTCGAATATCGCAAGAGCATGCTATGCGTATTGCCGGATTTTTTTTTAAAGCGAGCCATACTACTTAACAAAAAAGTGAAGTGCAGGGTTTAACAAGATCTCGTTTAAAGTCATCATTCGCAAATGCACGGTCGCTATAGATGACCCTGTTTGCGATTAACAAAGTATCACTAATCATGATGTTGACTGATTGTTTCATACCGCTTTGTGTAGATCTGTCATCTACTAGAATTTGACCAACGGGTAATCCGTTTACTTTAAAATTCGACTAAACGGGCTCACGGCGGGTGTGACCGGTCAGCAGAGGATGCCTTGTTCCTCAATGGACCTGACTTGCCTCGCTTGTCGAAGGTCCGTGTTGCCCAATCATCGATTTTTGTATGTGGTTTCTGGGGGGGGGGGGGGGGGGGCCTTATGATTACGTTTAATACTTTGTTATTTCGCCCTTTTAATATTAATATTAATAAAGAACGGTTTAACTGTTCGCTATGAAGCACGTCCAGATAGCATTATATCGCAATGATTGGCAATTACATGTACTAGCAAAACTAGACCGTTAGATAGACGACTCATATATTTGCGAAATTTTTGTTTTAAACGTGACTTGTTGAACGCCTGCAATGAGCAAGTCCTGCCAAATCGAATCAGGTCTCACTACTATTCCCCGTAAGATGGGGGAAAAATTCACGCCCGGAGAGGCCATTTTTTAATTTTTCAAATTTTGTTGCCATGGCAAACTGAAATTTTTGCAGATAATTGACGATGCCTTCTAAAAAGTAGACAGCATGAAAGATATTAAGTGGTGCTATAACATCTGCTGCTTTACCTGGAAATGGCTGAATACACCCAAGCCACCTGTCAACCTGATGGGTCAATTTCAACGAAAACGACGAAAAATGACCTCATGTTTTAACCACTCCGATTGAAATAAAAAAAAATTTCACAGTATATGACAGGTATCCAGAGTTTTGCAAAAATTCCTAAAGTTTCCATCAAGGCCAAATTGGGACCATAGGTTCCTTGATGTCTATCTCACAGATATTGTTGCATTCCAGGATTGCAGCATGTCTGTTTCAACTTACCTGATTCAAGTGAAAGTACCCAACGACGTAGTCAACCCTCCTCCTACTTTTCTCAGCGAAGTTTCCATCAAAGGCACTTCATCAATTGCAGTATTGAGCCACCTTCATATAATTATTACCAAGAATTATTAACAATATTGAAAATTATTTAAATTCATTAAATAACTCTCCTTAATATATTTTAATAATGTTAACCCTGGGTAACTTTAACTTTCGTATGTGGCAAAGGAGGGGTAAATTGAGACCTCAACAAGATAACTTTGTTTCATAGAGAAGAGCAAGACTTAGGGTGATTTACATATGTGCCACTATTCAAAATGTTATGGAAGTGTTTTTTTTTATTTAAAAATCAGTCTTTTAATTGGTAGTGGTTTTTTGCCCCACCTCCGTAAAGAACCCCCATTGGGTGCAAGGTCCCGTAATTTACATTTGATGCCACCTTTTGTCGCCAACTAATCTGTCGTACCAGATTTGAAAAGAATTGAATAACAGTAATTGATGATACAAGTAAAAGAAATGTTTTCTATTGTATTACACAAGGAAATGTCAAAATATGCTGATCTGTTTCACAGCACAAGTCCGCCATTCCACAACACTGTGATGCCGACCACGAATCCAAAGGCTTAACCTACGCTAACATTTGTAAATAACCGATCCTTTCATGGTGCATCTAAAGGAATATTATAGATCCTTGACAAGTAATACCACGTCATCAAAGTCGACAATGAACAGAAAACAATGTCTCCCTGCCAGAAAATTATGTGACCTGAAATATGTCGACATATGTCCTTTTAATTGCTTTTTGTTTTGAATAGAAACAGTTTTTTAACAGATAAGAGTCAATTTAGTGATGAGCCTGGCATTTGTAAGTATTAGTGGTAATCATTTCTACATGTCTACCTTTCAATGACTTCTAGCCTCTGGGTCTCAATATACCAGGCCAATTGCCAATACGAACCTAAAGTTACCTGGGGTTTGAAATCTGTGGCTCTATTGCAAAAATTTAAAAAATACGGTTAGTTTCAAGTGTTTTTTATTTCGTATGACAAATATGAAAGGGCATTCTGCAGTTGGATCACGTGGCCATTTGTGAATTTGGAAGTGCGAGCAGGGCAATTTGACTTCATGGTGATGCTAGTTCACTTTAAATGGTAAGTCAAGTCAAAAGTACTTTATAAGTCTGAAAATGCCTAGAGCTTTTTGCGTTTGTTTGTATGTTTGTTTTTGTCTATCTTGAGTAACCCGGTTAAGAAAATCTTCACTTCTATGGAGTCGTCAACCACAATTACCGCTGAAGGATGCAAATGTTTGACCTATGATCGGGTTTCATCCGTTAAGTGATGTTCGCTAATAATGACCTTGTTTGCTCGATACAAAGTATCGACTGAAGTCATATGTTGAACTGAATTTGTTTTCATCTTTTTGTTAAGACTGTCATTTTCCTAAATCTGATTTGACTCGGGTAATCCGTTATTTTATTTCGGACTAAGGCTTCAACGGCTGGTGACCGGTCAGCAGAGGATGCTTACTCCTCCATGGCCCTGATCCTACCTTCGTTTTTTGTCGGAGGTCCGTGTTGCTCTATACACTCGATTTTGTATAATGTTTTTTGGACTATGATTAATCGTTTAACTACTTTGGTTTACTGTCGCCTTTTATATTTCCAAACTTACTGTGGCGCAGGTCAATCGCGTTTATAATGGTCATTTTCGATCAACCTCGGTGCACGTTGATAACAACATGTTACCTGGGCATTCGCATTGCAGGCCGTGATACGTAAGTCTGTCACCACTGGTGATTTTGAAACAAGCTACCTTCTGCATGCTAGGCAATACGATCTGACTGACTGCCAGTACCTGCGCTAATGCTTTTGAATGAAGAACAATGAAGTTTATATATCGGACTGCATTTTTTTTTAAAATTGTTGACTGTTTGACACCTGTGTTATTAAATATGCATATTACTTTTGAAAGTTTATGAAACAGCCGCCCGTGAATATAACTGCTTTTCAAGCTTTATTCAGTAAAGGGAATGAAATGATGAAAGTGGATTATAATATACATGCCAAATTAGCTTTAACAATTTTAAAGAAAGGTGAAATTCATACTCAACTCAGCCTACAGTCACTGTCTGCCTATTGCTACTTTTGATACCAAGTGCACTTGACCTTGACCCAAAATCAATAAAAAGGGAACATATTCGTTCCCATGAGTAGTCCAAATGTATGAATATGGTGG
>CAJDSM010065042.1:1338-11641 GCA_903981925.1 Ostrea lurida | reverse complement strand
TTGACGTTATCTATTGACTTTGATTAGTCTACCAGTACATGTCCATTATGTAGGGATTCAATTCTCGCATTAATGGCATAAATATACTATCAAGAATTGCATGTATTACACCATGTAAAAGGCAAAGATAACGAAACGTGATCAATCTCGATAAGTCCCAAACATAATACAAAAAACAAGAGTTGGACAACACGACCCCTGAGACACACCAAAGGTCGGTCAGGGCCTAGGAGGAGAAGGATCCCCTGTTGCACCGGTCACACCCGCCGTTTGAGCCCATGGTCCGTAGTCAAATCTTATATGATGCCCCAAAATGCTATCACTTACACTAGTTAGCTATAAAGTATTATTTTCATCAAAGTTGGTATATGCACAATATCATTTCATTTATGTCCTTACTTGATAATTTAAAAGTCAGGCCGAACTAATTAACTTCATCCAGTGGATCAATTTTTATTTATGGAAAGCGTAGGGCTTCGGGACAAAAGAAGAGGTGATATGTTTTAAACTGAGCAGTGATGATAAATTACTTTTTTTCAGCCAGGTGAGCCTATTTTGTGGAAGTTGGCTTCTGCCTTCACTTGTCTAAAAGGTTTCTGATGTTGCATAAACCTTGTAGTCAAATTGATAAGGCAGCAAGGGTGGTAAGCTTCCAATTTTTATGCCTTAATCTTTCATATTTAGTGCACAATATCATGTAGACCTGAGCTCTGCAAAGACGCTTCTCCCACTCCTTCTCCCTTTCTCAAATGTATAACTTGACATCTTTTGTCAAATAATAAAAAAACAAGAAGAACACCGAAGAGAATTACTGCATTGAAGGCATGTCAAACGATACTTTAGTTTAGGAGATTTAACCCCACAGGATAACACTGGAACATTCGCTTCTGGGTCGGGTAGTAAATCTCAATACTACTCTGAATTATACTATTATAGATTGATTTTAAAACCCTTATCTCTTGATATCGGGGCCATAATTTACATTAACATAATTATGCATTATATAAACGCTAAATCATAACAACCTGCTAGTCCGCCCCCCTGTACATTAAACTTAACAAGGTCAGATAAGATATCTTTATCATTATCTAAACTGACCACTCGGACCAAACGTGGACTCGCCAACAAGATTTATTGTTCGAGGCTGGGGTCGCACCTTTCCCAGGCTATTTAACACCCTCTGGAAAATACATGTTTTCGAGATTATACAGTAAGCAAATCATTCTTGTCCACAAGATTAAAGCACAATATGTTATCAAAATTTCAGAATGGTACGTTGCAATAAAGACTTAGTTCTTCTATTGGTTTTTAAGGTCTTTTAAGAAATCACAAAACTCCTTTTACGCCCGTTCAACAGGGGATGCTTTACTTCACTCCTAGCACCTGATCCCAACCTCTCGCTGTTCCAGGAGTCCGGTTTGCCGAACTCGCCGCCCGACTCTCTATATTATAAGATCACAATCTGTATTCATTTTTATTTACAATGAGAATAACCCTGGACCCCTACCTAGGTTTTCATGGATGACTGAAAAGGGAAAGTAGCTTAACCATCCTTGTTAATTGATATTTGATTATGCAAATATTACGTGTTCTTGCAACAATGTTTTTTGTTTGGCAATACGACCTCTGTTTCTACTGGTTTCATGGGGTTCGAAATAAAAAGGGTCACGTGTCAGCAGAAATGAAATCAGCGTCTCTATGAAAAAACAAGTCATAATAATTCCTTTCACTTCCTACTTAGTTGGCCAGATTTATCAGCAATGGGTGTGCGATTTGCGTTCCTTTTCACTTTCTCTTTACACGGTCTTTAACGTTATGTTCGATAAAATAACTATAACAAGACTATTGGGCATCACGGCGGTTTGACCCGGCTCAACACAGGGGATGTAACTCCATCCTAGGCACCTATCCCACCTCTCGTGTCTCGTCCAGGAGTCCGTGTTTGCCGCCCAACTCTTGTGTTTGGTTGTTTGTATTACTATTTGCTACGAGATGCTCCATCACTGTATCTTTTTGCCTTTACATTTCGAAGACTAGTTGGATAACTACCAATAACAAAAGAATTGTCGTTATGTTTCATAAATCTATAAATCACTTTACTTCATTAATATTTAAAAACATAACAACTCATATACATATTAACATTGTAATTAAAATACAAATCAACTAGTAGTTATCACAGACATCTCTTTCACATTTATGTAGAATTCTCAGACAGCGTTCCTGAAAACGAATCATGTATTAATGCAAGAATCATCTGTTAGTACCACAATTATATTTCGCTCTCGTGCCAATCTTGATGTTACTACTTCATAAAAATCTTCCATATGCCTACTCATTACATATAACTGTTTTTGCTACCACTACATATGATCTTGAACAAATAGTTTAAATTCTCAATTTGACTGCCTATACTACTTATCCATTGTCTATTCAGATAATCTTCTATGCTACATCCACAGAATGCAAACCATACGTCATAATGATCCATCAAATCCACAAAACTATTTAGTTGAGTCTTCCAACCTAGGCATCAATTATTCCTGTGTCTCCCTTTCAATTGTCAACCTTTCCTGTTTTGAGCACCAGATTTTCGGAAAACTGCGATTTTCTGCAGATTGCGGTCCCGTCAGGTTGTTTTGCAACATTCCCGTGTTGAGTTCACCAGTAAACTGACGTAGCTCATATACACCTGAAGATGTCGCTCTAATTTCAGACACCGGCCAATATATGACACCAACACGGTCTAATCTTTGCACCTTTGAGTTTCCAGAACTTTCACGTGAGTTGCAAGTTCACTTTTGCAGCACACTACAATCTCCGATCCAAAAACTGTCGTGTGCTAATGTCTAAAACTCCAAGCAAGCAGCCATGTTCCACTTTTCTCCACTTTTACTCAGCGGGCGCACACTTCATATTTAGCACACAACCTGAGAAATCCAATTCCTGGATGGTGCTGGAAGAACTGCAATACAAATAGGACAAAATAGCCTGACCACTTCCGATTGCCGTTGAATAAATGCAAATTTTTTTGCCACTTTTTCTATCTCTGACAGGCATTCTGCAAAGTGGCCCACGTTGCCAGCCAGAAACGTTATTGGTTTTCAATCTGTAAGTTACAGTCAAATTCCTACGCCTTCATAATGGTCATCTAGAAATCTAGGCTAACACGTCCATGACTCCACAATCCAGCCAAGTGGATAGAAACTTGCTTTGAAATTTTCTGCAAGCCATATTTAGGTTGAAATGAACATAAACTATGACGGGACTGAGTAATTGCTAAATGCCGTAAGCGTGTGCGGAAGCATGTTGGCGGAAAGAGAAAGAAGGCTTTTGTACGCATATTATGTCGCGTCCGCGTTTGATTACGGTTCGAGGGGAAACGAATTTGACACGAGCTTTCAAGGACATCCTCACCGGGGAATTTCTGCTTCCGCCCATACTCAACAGACTCTGGGAAAAATCCTGAACCTTCGCTTGGCGCGCACCGCTTCTTCAACTCGGTTCTTCCGAAGACTTTGATATCCTCCTCTCAACCCTGTTATTACGATTGTTCTGGATGCCAATTTCTCGAGAAGAGCTACGGCCTTGACACGTATCTGTCGTTTTACAAGCCGCAACATTGAACATCCACTGAATGCTTGGTCCGGATGCTCATCAGCATGAATCCCTTATTATGCTTCTCATCTCCTCAAAACCACTAATCTCGAACACAATGTCCTCGACTGCCAGAAAAAAGTCTTGACATTGAGCTACAAGAACACCCACATTTGAAATCAACCCTCGGCATATCGCCGTACGTTGAGTGGTTTTAAAGAATAACCAACCTAATTTTTAAACAATCGCATTAGTGTCTAAGAGTATATCCTCTTCCGGTCAACACATTATCTTCTCGTCATTCAATGATCTAAATGCAGAATGTACTCAGTGATCCAATTCGTCCACGCTCCCGGATTCCAAAACCATTTTGTCAAGTTTTTGTCTTGACAGAACTGCATCCCATGCGAAACCGTGTAGAATGTTCCATAGGAATTCACCCTGAATGTCGGCAGATTTAGCGTCTTTTGCGCTGAAATAGCGAATATGAGCAAACAGGCAAATTTGTGAGTATGGGCTCTACCTCTCAGTTTCATCCCATACGTTATCAAACACAGTCTCGATCTCTGGAATGAATTAAGTATACAGATAGTTTTTCATGCATCTGCTACTTTTTTTAACATAAGCCTAACAAAACAACATTCGAAATCTGGCTGAATCCTGTGTATCGAAACGATCTCTGATGCATCATTATATAACTGTTAGCTTGACTTAGCCGGACCTCATAGTATTCTTCTAATTCTCCATGGTTCTTTCACGGTAACCATCCAAAATTCCATACTACTTCCGTGAAGTTAATGCTGTCTGAGCATGAGAAAAACTCCGATGGATTTCAGTTTGTAATCCATCCTGGCAAAAGATTCCGATGTACCTCTTTCCTGAAATTCCGAATTACCCTCTTCAGCATCGACATTGGAGAAGATGCGCGTATTGGATTGATAGAAGCTGTCATGCGTTTGCCACATATAGACACCACAATTATGACTCAGATATGTTCCACATCCACTTGGCCCTCCAGAAACCGTTACTTTACCCATCGAGACACCGGTTTTGGAATAACGAGTCACTCAAGTGCCAGTCGTTTTCTGCAACAGTAAATTGGTGACATTTTCCAAACATCGTTACTTTGCTCTACCTATTTCTCAATCCATTAAATCTCCCAATACAACTATTATGAACTTCTATTCATCTTATACTGCTACGCATCAAGAATCCATAAGTCAGAGTGCGTACATTTCCACTCGAATGCTTGGCAATTAACACCGTCGTCTCCATCGTGGAATGGCGAACATTTGCCACTGTAGATTGTCTTATCTCTAGAAGTTTCGGTCGAAAGCAGTTGTTCAACCCATACATCTGTGAAAGGGAACATAATGGGATTTAACCTTCATACGAGAGTAAGCATAATGATTGGTCCCACTAGATGCAACACAGGCATAAAAAATATAAACAGAAAGTACTGATACACGGCATTGACGATGGAGGAATGCCTTATTTAGTTGTCTTACGCTCTTACCAACTGTCTCCGAATCCCGATTGTTGTCTTCCTGCGTCATATCTGCATCACAGTTTCGTGAGATTCCTGTACTTGAATTGATGGAATCAGTAAAGCCTTGAATCGTAGGAAGTTTGTAACCAATATCTTTTCAAGGAGGAGCTGCACCTATTCGTGTCTTTTGCTTGAGGGCAAATTCCTGCCTTATCACTAAACTAATACCTGTTGTGTGCAGACGATTCGATGAGTTTATCCTGGATTTGTCTACGCGAAATTTGAGTCTTTAGACTCCCTGTCCTCCGGGGATATACCTTGAATAAAGAAGCTATAAAAAATAGTTCTTTTATCATAAAATATTTTAGCTATTGGCATTTAAAACTTGTCTTATCATCAGAAATCATACCTTCATTGTTCTGCAATTATCTCTGCTTTTGTTCCCCTTGGTAGTTTCGTGAGCCGAAGACTGTTGGGTGTAAAGCACCAAAGCGCCTTGTATGGAGCTCCAGTTCTCCTGCACTTGTTTAATAGTGGTTCTGCATATTCGACATTCTCAGAACCGCGCTTTTAGATGCGATGTAATCCCTCTGCATTAGTAGCCCCGCCAAGTCTATATAGGTAATATCCTCCCTGATTCTGTTTCCAGATCACGTTACTTCCTTCCCCCTTTCCCCTCTCATCGATGTATTGGTTTACTGAAATCCCAATATATATTCGATTTAAAATACCATGACATTAATTTTAAGTTATTACTATAAATTCGTAATCGGTAAAATTCCTTCCATTGATCAATGCATAATCTACTCATTTCAGCATACATGTTGGAACATAAGTTGCCAATCGCACAAATCACCACTAAGACTCTATTAGCAGAGCGGAGCAGCCGACCATCCTCGGGATATGGCAGGCAAAGGTACAATCGTCGTGCAGCAGAGTCACGCATGTTTCGACTGTCATACTGCTGCGAGGTTGTGTTTTCTTCTTGGATCGTCCGATAAAGAAATTCCATCCTGCTTACTTCCAGACGCCTGCTCGTAAGCCGTTGCGGAACAGCGATATGAACTTCGAAGGTGATCCTCTTAATAAGAGGGAATGCCAATCCACAGTCGAAGACGAACGCTAACGGAATGAGTGCCCACAGTACTCAACACCCAGCAGACGCGGGACCATCTTTCCCTTCTTTGTCTCGGGTAAGCAAATTTGGCCTGCCCAACCTGGTCCACGTTGCCACGCAAAGAGCCCAATGAATAAAATTTTATTTAAACAACACGTCGTTTCAAACAATACTTGGTCTGCAATATTTCCCTAAAATGCATGACCTTGTACAATCTTTATACCACCAATCTATGTACAGCTCCCTTCCAGTAGCACATAGTCTAATGATTCGAACAGTATGACATTCAGCATCAACAGGCCACATCACAGTATGTTCTCTACCATACTTAACCTAAACATTGTCTTCTTAGCCCTGGGTAAATGTCTGATACATTCATCAAAACAACTCAACACATTCCAAAACCAATCTCGAAAATGTGTTACTAGCTGGACGAGAGAGAGGACGAGAGAGAGAGAAGAGAGAGACCGGAGACAGGACCGACGAGAGACCAGAGAGAATGCGATAACGTATAAATATTTAGCTATTCAATTCTTCAAAATCATAGGCTTCATCTTTATAATCTTTGTCCTCACTGCAAATAATCTCCGTTGACGTTTGCGAAACACATATACTACATTTATTGATGAATATATAACCTATCCGAATCACATCTCCCCATATGAGGAAAAGCACCGAATCATCTCCTGCATCTATGCAGCGACCACATGATGCACCTTGTATTTCTTCTTCCCACAGAAAATCACTAAATGTTATGCATTATTCAAAATGAGAGAAGACGGGTCCGTTCTGATTTTATCCCGAGAATCGATCACAGCCAAATCAAATATACGACAACAAGCGTGTATATAGTTACCAACGCTCTATTTAAACAGTTCTTTAAACTTGCCATACGTTGTATGCATTACTTCTGTAGAATCTATTTCACAAACGTCCCTGTGACATTCAATAAAGCGCGGAAGGCATAATTACTAACGAAAATATTTTATTACCTTTAAATATCGTACCTTTGTGGCGTATGTAGGTGGAAAGGTTTTGACATGAGTGTGGCAAATACAAAAAGTTTTCTAATTGTAGTTTTTAATCAATCACACCTGCTTCGTAGCTCAATGCCGCAAACTCTCGTTGATTACTAAATTCATTTCGCAAAGCACTCCCATTGTTGATATGACAAGTTGGTGAATATTTCTACGGCAAACGTATCGATCGAAATTGTAATTGCATCTTAATCAATAAACAAGTGACCCAGAATGGAATTTACGGGTGTTTGTGAAGCGAGCTGACTCAATATCTAAATAATATCCATTGAAATGGAACTTTTCTGACAACAAAACGCTGTAGATATTAAACGACGCAAATGATAAACTTTTATCCTTATTTTTCAAAAAATTAAAAACAATTTAGAAATGGTATCCACCACTAGAATCCCCTCTTCGTCCCCAACAGTTACGCCCCATTGCGTATTATATGCATGCTTTCAGTATCGAAGCAACTTCTAAATCAACACAGTCAGAGTTTGTACAACAGTTTACAAGGCATTTTCCATCCTATTTCCTCCATCATAAATCATTGCGCATGTCGAAATATACACAAGAAAACGATGCTAGCCTAAAAGGGAATATCAATTACGTACATTTAATAAGTAGCTGCACATGTTATGATAGAATTAACAGGGATTTAGTCTGTGGCATGTAAGATTGTTGGATTATTGCCCTCAATACTTCAGGGAAGGCGACGAACCAGGACGGCGTGACGTCAGCAGACATAACAGACGATTCTGATATTTAACCTTTGTACTCTTTTAAATTCATTAATTATATAGACATAGAGTAGGTAGATATATAGAGAATATTACATGCTAAAATCCATATCGCATGACATATCAGCCCGAGTGACCCCATATCAGCCCGAGGGTAGATATGGGACAAGAGGGCTGATATATATGCCATGCGACATGGATTTTAGCATATGTTCTATTTTTAGCGTATGCCATATCTAACGTATAATTTACAAAATAACACAAATAATCGCAATAGAAGGGGGAAAATCAGATAAACAGGGCAATAATCCAAAAATCTTGCATACCGAGCGCCTATGGTGAGAAGTAAGGTTCACTTCACTGAATTTGCAGAAAATACTCAAATACTCGTGCTTCATTTTGTCTATACGCCCATTATCTGACTCTTCAAATCAAATCTCAAAAGTACTGTCTGAATACATTTGCCTTTCAGTATTTACCGACACCTCAACAAGCCTCTGCCACCTGTTCTCCGACATCCTTAACTGGCCTTGAAATCATACCCGACATCATTCTGTGACAGCCCCAATACATTCCCAACATCAGTTCATCATTCTCATTATCCGACATCCTTAACTAGCCTTTCACACATGACATCCTTCTCTGACAGCTATACACCCCCAACATCAGTCCATCATTCGCATTATCCGACATCCTTAACTAGACTTTCACACCCGACATCCCCCTCTGACAGGCTTAATACACTGGTCATCATTCTCATTATCCGACATCCTTAGCTAGCCTTTCACACCCGACACCACTCTCTGACAGCTCCAATACACCCCCAACATCAGTTCATCATTCTCGTTATCCGACATCCTTAACTAGCCTTTCACACCCGACATCATTCTCTGACAGCTATACACCCCCAACATCAGTTCATCATTCTCATTATCCGACATTTTTATAACTAGCCTTTCACACCCGACATCACTCTCCGACAGCCTTAATACACTGGTCATCATTGACATCACTATCTGACAGCTCCAATACACCCCCAACATCAGTTCATCATTCTCGTTATCCGACATCCTTAACTAGACTTTCACACCTGACATCACTCTCTGACAGCAATACACCCCCAACATCAGTTTATCATTCTCATTATCCGACATTTTTATAGCTAGCCTTTCACACCCGACATCACTCTCTGACAGCAATACACCCCCCACATCAGTTCATCATCCTCATTATCCGACATCCTTACCTAGACTTTCACCCCTGACATCCCTCTCTGCCAGCAATACACCCCCCACATCAGTTCATCATCCTCATTATCCGACATTTTTATAGCTAGCCTTTCACACCCGACATCACCCTCTGACAGGCTTATACACTGGTCCTCATTCTCATTATCCGACATCCTTAACTAGATTTTCACACCCCCAACATCAGTTACCCGTGGGGGTCCGGGATAGAATAGGTCCCTAGCATCTCCTTGCGTGTCGTAAGAGGCGACTAAATGGGGCGGTCTTTCGGATGAGACCAGAAAAACCGAGGTCCAGTGTCACAACAGGTGTGGCATGAAAAAGATCCCTCCCTGCTCAAAGGCCCTGAGTGCCGAGTATAGGCCTAAATTTTGCAGCCCTTCACCAGCAATGGTGACGTCTCCATATGAGTGAAATATTCTCGAGTGGGACGTAAAATAACAAATAATCAATCAATCAACCAACATCAGTTCACCATTCTCATTATCCGATATCCTTAACTAGCCTTTCACACCCGACATCACCCACTGACAGCTATACACCCCCAACATCAGTTCATCATTCTCATTATCCGACATCCTTAACTAGACTTTCACACCTGACATCACTCTCTGACAGCTTTACACCCCCAACATCAGTTTATCATTCTCGACATCCTTAACTAGCCTTTCACACCCGATATCATCCCCCGATACCCTCAACACGTCTACCAGATTATCATTCTCTGACTTTATCAACACGCTTGGACCCCCTGGCTATTCTTATCTGACATCCACGGCCCAATTCAAGCATTCGCTTTCATTATCTATACGATTCTATGAAATTGGTATACAACTCCGATTTGGATAAACTTTTAGGTCTTTCTTAAGGGACTGACCCACGATTGTTAATCAATAGCTTTTTCATTTTTGATGTTAAATATTGAAGACATAACTCATATAAAGTCTACATTAAGATTTGGGACCTTTTGAATGCAAGGATTAGAGCAGGCGTTCAAGTGACTTTTTGTGAAAAATAAGGGCCTTTTTAAGGACACAATTCTTAAAAAATAAGGGCTATTTTTAGGATATTTTAGGAATTTTAAGACAAAAAAA
>CAJDSM010065037.1:65-12280 GCA_903981925.1 Ostrea lurida | reverse complement strand
GAGTATTAAAGCGTCAGACAATTCAACCCGAGATTTGCAGCTTATTCCAGACGGTATATCATTTGGATTTGTAGAGGATTCAATCAAATCGACGTCTTCGAGCCTTGGACACAAGGAAATCAGCAAAGGCTACAAATACTTCAGTGAGAAGTACATTTCTGATATTAAAGGTTGGTAGATCGTCTGTTACTTTCACTTTGTGTTCGCTACAATCGCTTTGTACATGTAACAAAAATAAATTGCATTTAAGAGTTTTGTTAGTCAAAAAACATGACTTCTCTAAATCCTCTATGCAAAATTCCCACTGCATCCTCATTTATTTATCCAAATACAATATTGTTCAAAGATCAGTGTTTTTAAATAGACTGCAGATGACGTGACGAATTTATGCAGTGTATGTACGTGCAATGGTATCGGTACTGATTACATTACAAGCTAAGAAAAATTCAGTAGTTGATGAAATTGTTTTTATGCCTTCTTGACATGAAACAAATATTTAAAATTAATCCACCAAACTTAATTTACGGGGGGGTCATCTTTTATCAACTTTAAATTTGAGATCTTCATTCCATATGCACCTAAAAAGGATAACAGATGCATATGGTACCCAATGCTCTTTAATTGCATTATAATGTGCAATATAATATACTGATTGTTAACTATATCAATACCCCCATACACGCGCCACTCCACTACACAATTCTGAGGAATCAGCATTATATCTTTACTGGCTCGATGAAAAAAGGTAAAAATTTGAAACAACATGTACTGATTAGTCAAAAACTTTTTATACAAAATTTGATATTATTGGAATTTCATTTATCAAAATTATAATTTAAGACATGCATCAAGATTTTTTTTCTTTCAAAAGAGGGCAGAATTTTATTTAATATTCAGATCCTTGAAGCTACTGGATCGTCCAATCATACATTACATAATTAAGTTGCCCAATATCATGACTAACTAATTGATACACAAATTTTATGATATTTGTTCAGAATAGCATTTTTAAAAATTTTTAATCGACCAATTAGCAAAATTCGCATATTAAAACTCTTTACTGGTAGTGTATCCAATAACTGCTGTTAATTCAGCTAAATCTTATCGCACAAAGAAAATGAAAGCCACATGATGAGAGATGCATTATCAATAAATTATAACTGTGAATTTAAAGGTTTCATCCTTATTTTAATTTTAAATCAAGCCCCAGAGACCATAACTATCTAAATACTTAAGGATTCTAAATTTTAGTTTACCTCCCTATATGTAAAGTTCGACAAATATTATATAAATAACAATTAAAAAAAATTATCATTAGTTACATGTTAGTTATTGGCTTTTGTCATGTTTAATTTCAGTGATCAAATTAACAGTCATGTTCAGTTCGTTTTAAAAACACTACTTTACAGTATAGTATCTTTATCTAATATAAATTATAGAAGATAATCTAAAGTCGAAATTGACTCCAAATGTTTTATTCTCGTTAGATCCTGCAACTTGCCGATTCTCAAAATATGCAAGGAGTATTATTAATTATTAGCAGTATCACATATCAATCATTGGGTGATCATACCAGCTGCCCTAAATAAATGTTCACAACATCTGGGCAGATATCAGCCTGAAAAGTAAATGTACAGCCAACCGCCTTGCATCCAACCCAGTGAACCAAGAAAAAAAAGTTGGAATATGAAATGGACCATGAGATCAATAATCGGAGGGAAAAAGACGAACAATAGATTTCAGAGTGGACGCCAATCAGTGCCAAGTAACCATTAATGGAGTGCGCGAAATTCATTTGAAGTTCATCAGTGGTATTATCTCGAAGTCAATACTTATGGGATAAGACACATAATGTAAGGAGGTCCATCATTAAGAAGTAATACAAGTCACACCCTCACAGATGCTCCGGCTTAAGAAATCCTGATTAATCATATGCTTAAAGTCAACATCAGAGACGTATACGCACGTTGTTATCGAATAATAGTCAGGATCAATAGAATGCTTGTCAAAGATACAATAAACAAGAAGAAGAGATCGATAGAGAGACAGACGACCGCTATTCGTGCATACCCAAAGTATTCTACGGAGTCTCATGATCTCACACAAAACTCTTTTGTGCTCTTGCTCCAGTTAGTTGAGTAGCTGATGAGCGAAGATTGTTGGTCAACTAGTTACTTATTGATGCTGTGCCGTACCTTTCCTTATGTCCTCAACTTCACTCGGAAAGACGATACTAGGCCGTTAAATTTCTGCACTATGAATTTAGGTAATGTGATCACATCTCAGTTTTTTCGAAACATGGACCAAAACAACTTGTCCCGTGCAAATTATAACGTATTCTCATCACCTCTTGCAGAGGGACATGTTTGAGTCATAATCCCAATGGATCTTCTCACGCATTTGTTCTAACGTTCCATATCCGTCGTTATTACTCTGGATTGCACAGCGGCAAGTAGTCGTAATGACATCGAATACAGTTACCTGATTATTTATACTTACTTGGTGCGCTCGATAAGATCCCTAATTGTGTCCTTCTGACGACTGTCCTTGCTTTAGCCAAGGCGCCTCTAAGATCTCTATCGAAACAGAGGCCTAAAGTAAGCATTAGACATTGTCCACCAAGAGATATTATAAATGCTAATTCTTGAATTCAGTTATTAGAGTATACGAGAAAAGTGTCAGGAGTACGTGAATAACCTCTTGGTTTAAGTTTCATGTCTGTTTCTCATGACATCGGCTACTTAATTATCTTTCACAAGGAAATACAGTCGATGTGTTGAACAAACTCTCGAAGAGTTGAATAATCCCAAAGCGCTTCCACTGGCCACATGCATGACTAGATTACTGGCTTCTCCCCCGCTTTACACTTTCAGTCATGGCCTCTTTGAAGATTTGAGCCAAGGAAAGTGTCCTATGTAGTGAATCTCCGTAATAAATTCAAAGCAATTTCAACTGTAAAAATGTTCTGATCTGTCGATGTGTTTTTGACCGAAACGAACACAAAGGCTAGCTCACATCCATTATAGTGTATAAGACGACTTTCATACCTTGCCAGAAGATTGTTGCTTTGTTGGATTATATCTTTGTCGTATTTAAGCAACTTCGATATCGCGGCTTTCCTAAACCTATCTTCCGAAAATTGTGTGAGACATGATAGTCTGATTACAATGGTATTTTGATGGTAATGACATAGGGTTTCTACAATAACACTCAACGGAGCCGCGGGATTCTCTACTGTGTGATACTGCAGTAACGATAAAGAAAGAAGTCTTGAAGGACAACCTCTAAAGCCATTACAACGAAGAAAATGTGTGATTAGGGCATGTAATACACAGTAACGAATAGACTACTCCTGCAGTTAAAGGCTGCAGCAGGACAAATCTATATAATTCTAAGAAGACGGCTAAGTTTGTTTATAGGTATGCGTCTGTCCTATGGATAACCGCCAAGGTAGTGGGAACAAGTATAATAATCAATTCGCTACTGTCAAGGAATGAGAAATGGATCAATATGGGCATCCATTTATTGCTATCAAAGTAAATTATTACGAATATAATGTAGGACTGGGGCCAGGAAGTAAAGGATCCACCGCGATAGCTAAATACGACATTGTTATGTCTCTTACCGGAAGATAAGGCGGTAACCACTTCAGCGCCCATTTCCCAGTGCTAACTGTTTATTTTTTTCTCAACGTTCAAGAAGATTACCGGCGAACTAATCCAAAGACAATTTAACAACTAGCTTCTTGTGAAATTAGAAATAGCCTGCTCGATGATACAACATTGCGATGTGATATCCCCGGTAGGAAGAGCAACAGTTTAATTTTGCCGTCTCAAAGGGGTAACGAGAAAATTAAACTTTAATTGAGAACGTGGCGCTATGTTTCAATATTATCGATATAGCCTGTAGCGAAACCATGTCACATGCTACGGCTACTTCTCTTTAGTATCTTGGTATAGTGTGATATAAGGGTTCATAGTTGTGATGAATTGTCAAGCATTTCCAAATAGAGTAGTATCTGCAATTAATTATTAACTGTAGCGTAGGGGATGATTTTATGCATACACCGGATGAGCATTCCCGAATATATATGCAGGTATCCCATACACGCATGCTATTGAGCCGACGACCAATATCACGAGGAGAGTAAGGCCTGCGCGATAAGCTTATTACCCTAATCCAGGATGCAATGCACGTACTATTGCATATCAAGTACTCTCCTTGACCTACGTCTGGTATTGGGGAGACAATACTGCACATATATCTGCCTTACTATTGAGGATCGTGGTTTCGGAGTCTGAATCCGAAGGGGAGATACCCGCAAACGAAATTCTATTGTCCCAACACTTGTAACAGAAATTATGGCCACTCAGGAGGCAGGAATCTGCCGATTCGCATTACGTATTGAATGCAATTACATTAGTTGCCAGGCTGGGGTGGACCCACAGTAATGGCGAGATCTACTAAGAGAAAAGACTCTTATGAGAGTTGTCATATTCTTATTCAGCAGGTAGTATATCTTAAGGTGACATGCACTCCAAGTGAACAATAACATTGATTTGATATTGCTCCGACACGTTTTCAATTCCAACTTGACTTTCTATACGAAATTATATTAGTCACATCATCATTTATACGTTTTTCTTGTGATTACAAGATGCCTGTTTTAAAAACTAAAACGGACCATAATACATATCACGAATTCTAGTGTTTGTATGAACAAAAAACACCAAAATTTATGTTAGAATAAAACCGCATCTAGTTAGGCCCAAAAGCTCTCTTTAAATCGATTGTAATAAATACATGAAAGTACATATGATAGATATTTATAACGACTTAGTATATTCCTGTAGCTTTAGTAATTTTATTGGAACCAGAGTCTTCCCACAAATCCGTAATGGGAAATTTTTTGATGTGACATCTAGAGCCTTTTAATAAATATATGCCTTGTCGGTTTCTATATCTGTTGGTTAGAGAAAGTTTATTGTCATAGTCTCTCGTTATCCATATTAGCGTGAATGTTTTGTAAACCACATAACTAATTCAACGATTTAAATCGTCTAACAAAAACTTACCATATGGTCTAATGGTATCCTTATTCCGAGCTCTGGACACATATTGGTACAATTGCGCTATTAAATCATGCTATCTCTATCATTATGAGTGAGACATATATCTAGTCCCTAATACTACTTAATTACTTCTATCCTGGTACCCTTTTCATTATTTCTTCAGAATATATTGCTAAACCACGAACTGAAATAAAATTGCTTATATTTTAGTTTGCGATAACTCTCTTCCATTAATTGACTACATATGCCCACTATGTGCATTGTAGAAATGACGACTCTGAGGCTAATAGGTATGACTTTGCGTAGGCCGGTCAAGATCTTAATTGAAACCCCATATTCTAATTTCTTTTCAGGACTATATTTTTCTCCTTTAGCGGAAGACTAAATTTGATCAAAGATCAAAAACGTGCTTTTATATATTCAACAAAATCCCTACTGGGTTGTGAATATTATTTTCACCCCCCACTCGACGACCAGTCTACAATTACTATAAAACCCTAAAGATCTTGCAACACATATGATGTGGGTGAGAATATAAAGGTGCTTTTTTAAAGGGCAACACATGAAATGTTGTAAGTTTGTTCGTCAGAAACCGGTATATAAATAATCCTCTTAATTGGTATAATGTTTCTTGCAATTTGAGGGAGTTTACATGACAAGAATCTACTTATGGACGTACTCATTTCATGCTTATTTTTGACTCAAAAGGATACAACAAAGTCTCACATAGTTGTGTGAGCAGAATGCACATTTTCAACTGTGCAATCTTTTATCTGTGGTACTGATTGTGTTAGATTACCGCATTGGGTGCAAGATGTATTTTTACTATTAGAATTCGATCGGGATGTTTCACCAGTTTTTAGTTATATTTGTTAGGAAGGGCTTGTGCGGTGGGTTGTCCCCCACGGTTCACACGCACGAAAGCAAAGTCATATGCCTCCAATTTTGCAGACAATTAGTAAACTTACCTGGCCGTTGATGTATGTCGCGGAGTCCGCGTGGATATGGCCGTCCCTAGATTATGTGTAAATTCGACTTTTTTTTTATTATGTTGAGCAGTCTTTAGAAGACGAGATGAATAGAATCGACTTTAGATATGGAGTCAAAGAGGTCTATATATATAGGGAAGCTCTGTATTCAATAAACAGCTTTAAACTCTATGTTGTGGTGACTTTTGACTTATCATCACATTGGCCCGTTTGTGGCTTTCCTTCGGAAAATATATAATATCGGTGATCAAACTTACAAATCAGGTCCGAGTGTAAGATAATACGAGATACCGTCCACGTGATAGCAATTGATTTAGAAATTTTTGGTCAAAAGTGTCACTATCCATACTACTTTTATAGATGGGCTTTGTGTCGCGAGCACCGAACCGTGGGATCGTCTGCAGCATCAATGCAGCTCTCGAGTTTTTTAGTAAGGGCTAAAAGTTCCCGCAGAACAAAATAAGTCAATATAGATCGCGTTTAGTATATTTAAGTAGAGCCTTTTGATTCTGTCCCAAGTTTAATCCCCGAATTAAAATTAAATAATGAGACCTTGACAAATATGTTATACTATCCGGAATTATTGTGTACTAGTTGAGTATTACTTGTTCGTTGAATGATTTCCTTTTTTAAAGTCTTATTATATCCTTTATGCAAGACTGATGACGTAGTTGACTCCGCTGAAAAATGCCTCGCAAAAAATGAAGGTCTTCTTGTTCTTAGAAAGGACCAGAATGCGCTTAGTGAAGCGTGTATTATATCGTGATAGTATTCCGACAGCATTTTATGCTTCCATAAGTATGAAGTTTTAATCTAACGATATAGCCGTCCCTGACCCATTTTTGTTACCTATATGCTCTATTCACCTCAGAAGGCCATTAAAACAGTTTTACAATTGCGTCTGACATTCCGGAACGACACTGGATTTACACTGTTTCTCTAGTTCTGTTGATTCTTATATTGTTTTACCTCCGTATGAGTAGTTTTTTATCATACCTACTCAGAGATACGTTCCCTCTGTATGTTTCGACTTTCTCCATCCTCCTGTTAGATTGAGGTTAGGCGGTTTGCGAGGAAGCTGTTACATTGACGTGCCTACTCGGTATGTACCTGTCTTGTCGGCATAAATCATCCTGAGTATTCTCCAATTTGAAGTATCCCATTCGCTGATAGGACCTCTCATGTTGTCAGTTAAGTTTTCTTATCCAATCCTCACTCGGTTTTGAAATCCCTGTAAAATACAAATATGTCATCCCTTTGCTTGATAACATACCAAACTTAGTACATGATTCCCATCGATTTTCAGCACTAAGTCAATGTATGTCTAAAAAAAAATCGTTTTGTAATTTGGCGCCCTATATTATCAATATTACTCAATATCACTGAAATAATTACACAGCTAAGTAGTTCTTTATCAAATCTGATTCAGGTCATTTTGTCAAAGGTCACTAATTATCTTGCTATGAAAATGAATCCACAATAATATTCAGAAGTATTGATATTTTGTCTATATTCTTCCAAAGCCAACGCTTAGAGAATTATACTGTAATGATAGAAAAAATTCCAATTAATGTAGTAGAAACGTTACTCCATAATCATAGTCTAAGTGGACGCGTTTCCGCTGAACACGCTACTTCGGTTAACTTTAGGGAAGAAAAAAGTGGAACCGTACAACAATAAATTTATCGTTTATATCGCCTCCAGACATTGAACCCCGACATTTTCTTCCTGCATATTATATATGTCGGGTTCAATAATGGACGCGAATATAAAAAGCAGGGTGACCTAGATTTTTAACTGTATAGCTTAGCGAGTGGTCTTAATCTAAGTATCCAAGCTTATTCAATATACAATTGAGTATATGTTTAGAAAAATGCCAACCTCTGTATGTCCAGAAAGATTCCAATAGATTATAACTAGAATCGAAATTTAATTTATGAATCAAAATTTGCCTTCTTATTCAATACATGCAGAAGTGTAAACATCCATTAAAGATATTTTATACAATGTTTTGCCGCCCAAAAAAATGATCATGAATTCCTTTTTAACGTTATCTTTTCTTGTTTAGAGCGTATTGATTTTGTCACAATGGCTTCCCAACATGCCATGTGTTTTCCGTGGGGGCTGACTATAAAAAAAGTTACGATTTTCTGAGTTCATGGGCAATCTTTGCACGAAAATCTAAAATTGTGAAGAGTAACTGAATAGAAGTTGTCGTGCAGTCACGATACATTGGGCGTGCAAAGTCGAATACAGCCAAGTAGTGCGAATTAATGCCGAAGGGTAGACAACAAATATGGTCCCGTGGAAATGAAAACATAATCGTAAAAAAAAGTTCACGGATTGCGAGTTAAAACTCTAATGTTGCTGAACATTGGTATTTCTGGTGCCATGCTCTCTTCGCTGCTGACTGAAGATTTATGTAGGAGGTCCGACTAGACTCAAGTTGTGTGTATATGTAATGATATGGCGTACAACGTTGGCATGCCATTCTATGTTTAGATTATAGTCTCCCCCCCTTTCTTTTGATCCTGAGTACAATCACTTTGCTGGCAGTAATAGCTGTTTTATTCGTATGCTGCACGAAACTAGTGCAAGTCTATGTTCAGAAGATATACGTTAATATTCTCTCGACATAAGCTTAACACACGACTGCTTCAAGCGCATTGGAATAATGTAATAATTAGGTCATAGCTTAATGAAGTGAACAAACGTCGCGTGTTAAGCGAAACCCGAAACCCCGTGAGTTTTTCGCTTTTACTTAGAGCCACGGGTCAAAGGGAAATTGAAGATTGGTTTCATGGGCTCAAGTAAACAATATAAGGCTTCTGATAGAGTTAGCCTGGAAGAGTTTCTCTTACGTAGCTGCGTCATTCGTGCAAGCTGTTTCGTTTTGGTAGATTAACATCTTATCCGGGCCCTGTTCTGTGTATCGACACAATTTGTGTGATTAGCAAGATTATTTAATGATGGTGCAATCTATCACAATAAATCGGGATATTTCGGACACACAATATTTATAAGCTCAATTGCAAATATGACTTTGATTAATCTTATTATAATTTACCTTTTGTAATTCAATATATCTTGGGACAAAGATACCATAGCATGCCACCGGGTGAAGGGTGCAATTCGGCTATGTTCACTTCATGGCGTTTGTCTTATAGCGATGAGATTATTTGCGATGGGTAGCTCAGAGTAAAGATGCTGCAGAAAACGGTAAGCGCCAGTTATCGCTTCGGCCTTTGTTGGTTTAATCACTACATCAGACCCGAGAAGTTCGTGACCAGGATCTTATTCTTCGTATCATCTCGCATACGTGTTGCCTTGACTGACATGGCCACCTTGGTCTATTAAATAACGCATTTCTCTAGGTACGGTATTCATCATAGTTTGAAGCTTGATACCCTGTTCGTTATAGTCGCGCGCGGGGACTCCGACGCGATCCCCGATCGAGCCGGGCTCCCAAGTTGGCACGCCGTTCACAGGCTCCAGGTTTTTCATCAACGGACAGGTAGCTCTTCCGAGTTCTACTGTTACAGATTTTTGTCTAGATCGGAAATTCCTCGATTTTGTGTCATCGCCTGCCTTGACTTGCTCACGCTTTACAATGTCCCGTTTGTTCCCTGTCTGTCGCAGTCTCGATCAGAGTCGCGCAATCCGAGCTAGTGCACGCTAACTCAAAACATTGACTTTGACACTGCCCTTGTACACAAAACGAATCACAAGGATATTTTGCTTTCTGTATTGGAAGCCCTTCATTTTTCTAAGAAAAAATTGAAACTGATTCACTTTTTTTTAAAAACATGTACTGTTTTCAACATTTAAAATTGCCATGTTTTTCGCTTCGTGTCAAACTTATTTTCGACAGGAATGGATGTTTCAGGGGATCGAAATTTAGGTCATACTATATAGGAAAAGTAGTATCTCAAGCTGTAACCTCCATATTATAAGAATCTTATGCATAGTTTACATATGAGCTGATGGTCTTCTTAGAGCGCGCATTTCCTTTTTAATATCAGATAGCGCTATAGGTGTAGTATCTAGAACCAAACCTTTCTAGATCAATGCTCAGAGCGAGGATTTTTAAACTTGTTTTGTACTCCTAATTATGTACAACTGTGCGTGTGTAATATATACACCCGGAACTAGTCAGCTTAATTGCATATTTTTTTTTGGTTTAGGGGAATTTATGCTCGTGTTAAAATAGCATACAAAGAAATTAATGCCGGCTGTAAATGGTGTTGTCAATAATCTTCTCATAGGGTGGTTCATAGCGCAGATGGTTGAATTATAGTGAGTAGTAAATGTGTCGCACAATTGTTAGTGTAACAAGGAAGATTACTTGATCAGCTTCGTTTAGGCGTGGAGAGATGATGTAGCTTTAAGTGTCTATGGGAACACTCTACTTTTAGGTTTCTTGAGAGGGTTGTCGAGACCGTGCTGCGTAATGCGTAGTATGGTGAGTGTATTGGGAATGTCCCCTGCGCAGTAAGATGCCGTTGTAATAACCCTGAGTCCGCATTCACGGTAGCCTCGTTATTTTCTGTTGCTATTCCTGACTAGTCATTTCAGTAGTGGTATAAGGTTAATAAATCGTACGTATCTGTCGCAACTGAAAGCACTCCGGCGCGACGAAGCAAACAGTGGCGAATACAGTATAATTGGCGATTAGGTGTTGAGTGGTTCTAGTTATGATCTAACTGTCCTCTAATGCAATATTTTCCATCTACCATTAAACGAGTCAGTCAAGGAAATTAGCTGTGATCAAGAAAATGTGCTCCGCCATCAAGCAGATGCGATCATATAGCTAGATCGTACGTGTTGTTACACCTGGTTTCGGCTGAGGTGTCATGTTGAATTTTGGGTTGGATCCATCATTTCACTTATGTGTTCTTTTGCTGTCAAGGATTATGACATCCTTCGGTCGGGATACATGTCGTTCGTATATTATCTATATCTTCTCCAGTCCTCTCATTAAGATTCGAGGGTTTCACGCGTTATTGGAGAGGGGAGGAAGGGAAGAGAAGAAGAGAGGAACAGGGTGTCATGCGCAGACGTGCTCGCAGAAGAAGCGTGGGAGGATGGCAAGCATCTGAGACGGATCTATTTATATTGGTATTGACAGAGTTTTTATTTTGAATAGCTCTGCATTGTGTAATTGGGCGGAATATGCCTTTATTAGCATTAGTCGTGCCTTGCATCCTTCTAGCATTCTATTCTAGTACAAGTTGTGATACCCTCTGGCAGCAATTCGGCTGCAACTCATCGTGGAAACTGCCGGACTGGGCGTAGAGATGGTAATGTTTGCAATGTTTGCTCACTTTACGCGTACATGGAGGGAGAATCAGGCATGACATTTCAGTTTGTCTCTTCTATGTGGGCGTGTATTTTGTGGATCCATAAATTGTGGAGGGGTTTCTTATTATTTTTTGGCTCCTTACAATATCTCACTTTATATTTCTAATTTCGGACTCATCGTATGAGTACAAGAAGTAGAGTGTGGCTTTCTTGGGCATTAACGGATGCTCCTTACCTGATTATAAACGCGTGTTACTATTATGTGGCACTATGAAGACTGGCCAAGTTATAATCTGAATTGACCGGAAAAGGAGTTTTGTGCTATTTATAATAGGACATAAATGCTGATAAAACAAATTATTCTCAGCCTGAAATTCGTTTGCTATATTATTCTGTTCTTTGTTTTCGAGATGTAGATGTATGCCAGTAAGAATTAATTTTTTATTCGAATTGTATGGAGACGTTCATAAGATCTCTCCAAAGAGGGCACTCTTAAATTGAATCCTTTGATTTATACAGTATTCTTCCGTACTTTATTATATTTTATCTCTTAATCTCCTTGATAGTGCTCCAGCAGTTAAATGTTCATTCTTCATGTGAAGAGTATCCTGCATTATAGGGATTTACATTCCCCTAACTATTCGCACTATTTTTGTATTAGAATTTTGTATCCTGGCAGTATGTATTCGTAATCATTTTCGCAACTCGTGGCAGATTATTTCTACTTCTTGTTCTGTTTTTCTCCAGGTGGGTGTCTAAGTCAGATGTAGATCGCTTCTCGACTGATTTACATTTTCATAAAATTTATATAATTGTGTACTATGTATAGTCCGGTTAGTTGGTCTGCTATGCG
>CAJDSM010065027.1:1373-13574 GCA_903981925.1 Ostrea lurida | reverse complement strand
ATAAAACAGCACAGCAGGTAACAAAACCAGAAATAGTACTTATGATACTCTCGTTATAACACACAGCCAGTAACAACAACCCAGAAAATCAATTATTATCTTATATACAGCAGTAACAGCCAGTGTACAAACCCAGAAATAACTTATAGTATCTCGTTTAACATCAAGCGCAGGTAACAACAACCAGAAATAACTTTCTATATCTAATTAACAGGCACAGCCAGGTAAACACCCGAGAATAACTTATATATCCCCGTGATATAACAGCAAGCCAGTAACAACAACCCAGATAATTATATATTAGTAAAGCTACAGCAGTAAACCGCAGAAATAACTTATAATATCCTGTTATAACAGGTCACACGCCGGTGAACAACAACCCAGAAATAACTTATATATCTTCCGTTATATAACAGCACAGCGCAGGTAATCTAACAACCATGAAATAACTTATATAATCTCGTATAACAGCAGCAGCCAGGGTAAACCCAGAATATACTTATATAGTCTCGGTTATAACAGACAGCCATGGTTAACCCCAACCCTCAGAAATAACTTATAATATGCCGTGTAAACAGCACAGCAGTGTAACAACAACCCACAGACATTCATTATATATCTATAACAGCACACCAGGTTAACAACAACCCAGAAATAACTTATATATAATCTGTTATAACAGCAACAGCCAGGTAACAACAAGCCGTCAGAAAATCACTTATATATCCCGTCTATAACAGCACAGTCCAGGTAACAACCAACTCCGAAATCATTACAAGCCAGTTTAACGAAGCACAGACAGGTAACAAGCACGCAGAAATTCACTTATATATCCCGTTAATATACAGCACAGCAGGTAAGCAACAAACCCAGAAAATACTTATATACGTTATAGAACGGCCAGCTAGGTTAACAGACCGCATGAAATACTTTATCATAAATATTTAGCGTCCCTCGATTGATTTGAAAATATAATTGGTATAAGAAGACTGTATGTTTTTTTTTTTTTTTATACATTGCATGATTTAAGCACTTAATATGTATAGGATAAAGAAACTGGAGATAACTAGAGAAGGCCAGAGTATGATAGACACGTTTCTCAATACATCTTGTCATCAGGCCACGTGAATGAAATGTTGAGTAATTGTAACGTCCTAACTAGCGGAGTTGAATACGAGTAACATTGTAGTTCTACAAGCGAGTTGAAATGTTGAGTAACTTGACGGTCTCTTACAGTGAGTTGAAATTGGAGTAACTTGTTACGTACCTAAGCGGTGTGAATACGAGTACCTTGTACTCTCTACAGCGAGTTGAAATGTGAGTATACTTTGTACGTCTCTCCAGATCGGTTGAAAATGTTGAGTAACTTGTACGTTCTCTAAGTGGAGTGAAATGTGAGTAATTGTAACGTCTGTACAGCGAGTTGAATGTATAACTTGTGCGTCTCTACAGCGAGTTGTGAAATACAGTAACTTGTAAGTCCCTACAGCGAGTTGAAATTGAGTAACTGTACGTCCCTGTAAGCGGTTGCATCTTGATTCTTCCGTGGTGGAGTGTTGGTTCAAGTGCGGGATTACGACGTAGACCTCATACAAAGAACGCCTTTTCCTGGCAGGGACATGAAGATTTTAGCTGTGTATGTAGTACATGGCATTCCTGGTGTTGTACTTTTACTATATGAATTATATCTGTATATACAAAGTTTTGATTCGTGAAAATCTCAATGAAATTAATGAATTCATCTACTTATTCTAATTTCAATCATGAGTTTTCCTATGTAATTCTTGTCATGTGAATCTTATTGGTGTTCTGGGCTCCACATTCTTTAATTATTGAGGATTAAAATTGCGATTTGTTTGCCTGAGAACTGAAATAAGAACTAATCTATTCTTATCGGAGTGGATGCAGAGTCACTCGGAACTCTTTAGCACGTAAACACTGTCTAAAATCTCGGTGATAACCTGCTATAGTCACCGCGAAAAAAATATAAGATTGTATTTCTTCATCTTTTAATTATTATATTACAACTACACACACAATACATATTTGTTTAGATCGCTTCTACTTCTTCGTTCAGCGTACGTGATCGACAAATCACCTCAAATTCTTAAAAGCGTGATTTTAGACGCAATGAGATCCCGGCGGTCTAGGTGCGAAGTCACGTGAAAAGTAAAATTAAATGACCTTGAATCAATCAGTCAGCTGATAAATTTTAATGTAGGTAGAACTGCAAGACAAGTATCTGGACAATGTCAATGGTTAATTTACTGGTTCACAATTAATCGACGTTCCTTATGATATGTCGATTTCAGTCATCACATCTGGAACTTGAATCATGAATTTTCTTGTGTGGTTCTAAATCACTGGATTATAAAATATTGATGATGATTTTGCTTTGCTAGTCGTTCAATGTATCATTCAATGCGTGGCGCTATTCTTCATCCTGAGCTTTCTTACTGAGGTGCAAGATCCGAAATGAGTAAATTAAGTTCATTTCTCATGGAATTTTTTTCTATCTTCTGCGAAGTTCTCTTTAATTCCTAACTAGTGAGTTGTTTAACACGGAAGATGTGGAAACAAATTTATCCGCAATGCTCGAAATTCTATAAAGTTGTCTCGTCTTGATTCTGTGATCTCTTGAACAGATGTAAGACGATTTTCAAGCCGTGAACATGTCTACTGCCCACCTGCTCGTCTCCGCGGGTTAATATTTCCGCGGACCAGCCAAAAGACGCCGTATGCGTTTGTTGCTGGACATGTACAAGACATGGAGAGCAGCTATCCCAATTGACCATATCCGTCCGTTCTGAGACTATTGATCCCCGATCTGTGTTACGGAAACTGCTGACAAAGTCATTAGCGCAAGAAAAGAAAGTCCCTTGTTCATCAAAGACGTGAGTGTGATTGCATTTTGAAAACAAAGGGTTTTTAGTCAAACAAATTTGGATTAGGTCAATAGCTCAGATCGAGTTCCAACCAATGTTTCACTTTGACAATGTATGGAAGACACTTAGAGGTTGGTATAATTTTGTCAGTTTCTAATTTCCCCCCCCCTCGCTAAGTTTTTCACTTTGAACAGTGTGGAAACATTGGAGAGTCTGTATTTTTATGGACAAATCCCTCAGGCTCAAAAATTTCACACAAAAATTTAACTCTCGCCAAAATCTTTTAGCTCGCAAAAACCTTCATATCGTATCCGCCATATATACAAAGTCTGTGTGAGTATACTTCTGATTCGGTATACCAAAAAAAATGCACAATTAATGGAATTGCATGATTTCATTTTTCCAATACACGAGATTTACAAATGGTAAATGTTTTTTTAAAAAAGACTTAGATATGTGCCATTCCTTAAACATCTACTCAGAGTTAACACATAAAGTTGTATGTTTGATACGACACGCATTCTATTCTGGTTATTGACAGGGGTCGCCTTTTTTCCTCTAATAATATTCATCAGACTTAAGTCTATGGACACCGACCACCTGTAAACATACCCATCATAGTCTGTCTCTGATATAAGAATCACCTGTTACACCGCACCGAGGAAACCAGAGGGGGATGAGGCACGGAAAAGTCCGCCCGGTCACTGCTAAGGTCTTAGCATAGGGGCTCAGGGGGGGGGGGGGGGGGGGGGGGGGGGGGGGGGGGGGGGGGGGGGGGGGGGTGGGGGGGGGGGGGGGGGGGACGGAAAAGCCCGCGGGTCACTGTTAAGTGTCCCTTAGCATCAAGGTGCTTATAACGGGATATATAAGTTATTTCTGGGTCCTGTACGTAGATGAACTTGTCGGTCAGCAGTCGTTTGTAACCTCCGAAGTCGACCTCCACCTCTTTTTCTCCGGTGCCGCTCACAGATTTAGAAGTCATACACATAATCTCATCCCCCATCACCCTGTCAGATGTAAAGGATTGAACACTGGTCAATAATCAATAATCAATCAGTCTAGATCAATCTTCAGAGAGATAAATGACACTTTTGATACCAACTCGGGAGCAATATAAATGGTTTTTGTGTACACCTTTCCCCATGTAATCACTCTCTCTCTCTCTCTCTCTCCTCTCTTCCTCTCTTCTCTTCTCTCTCTCTCTCTCTCGTCTCTCTCTCTCTCCCTCTCCTCTCTCTCTCTCGTCTTCTCTCTCTCTCTCTGTTCCCTCGTCTATCTCTGCTCTCTCTCTTCTCTCTCTCTTCTCCTCTCTCTTCTCTTCTCTCTTCTCGTCTCACGACTCTCTCTCTCTCTGACTTACTGTGTGACTACACAAGGACTCCCAGATATATCCACCGTCGTCATCGTTCCAATGTTCATGTTTCTTCCGAATATTCTCACCGTGGTCCCCCCGGATTGGGGGCCTTTGCTTGGGTTCATGCCGATCACTTTAGGAATCTGAATAACATATCAAAGGGTATGAAAACCGTATAGCAGTTTTCCATGGGTCTGAAATTTGGCAATTTGTTGGCTCGAACATACGCTAATAATTTTTGTGGACAAGGAAGTATTATCTCTCTTGCAAATATTGAAATTGCCATTGAGTGCCTATTTGGAAAGTGAAATTTTGGCGAAAAGGTATCTAACCGTTAAAATGAGCTAAATCTATCACTCCGCAGAAAAATCCACTCTACGGTATAAAGTTCTAAAAATAATCTTGTTATGGAAGATGCTGAACATCTGCATAATAATATGTCACTGATAATCTTACAAAGATGCTGTCTGACATAACTCACCACAAAACTAAACACGCTGTCTGACGTAACTCACCAAAAACTAAAGACGCTGTCTGATGTGTACATAACATTACACTCACCACAAAACTAAACACGCTGTCTGATGTGGTGTTATACAGCTTATCCACTTCCACGGTGATCGTCCCATTCAGTGGAGAATCCACTTTGTCTGTCAGGCACTTAAACCTGTAAAATAAGCAGGTAAATTCACGTGACAAACACCATACCTAAATAAAGATTCATGCAAATTATTAGTAACTTGTGATAAATAGTTGCCGAGAAATTTGTTATGAAAATGTGGGACGGACGGAATGACGGACAGACGGATGGACAGGGGTAAAATAGTATACCTCCTTTCCTTTGACGCAGGGTATAAAAATTGATGTGCAACAATACAATCTACATATACACCTCTCCTTCAATGCACTGTATTGTAAATCACTTTCGTTTTGCGAGACTTCATTTCCACAACCTTCCATTCTTGGACTTAGAAGCAAGACATCATTCAATTTTCACATCAACACATTTACACACACACAAAAAAAAAAACAAACAATAATTCATGACTAGCTTACTTACTTTCAAGTTAGCATGACTTTGCTTATTTTCTTGAGGAAAAAGTTCTTTTAAAAAAATGATTATTAAAGTACATAAAACAATGAACACACCCTTGTGAGGATTCGAAGTGACCAGGATGTACCATGCAGTTGACCCCTGCGACCTTGACCCCGCCCTTGATGTCCACATAAGCTTTCCCGAGGTTGATCCCGCTAACAGTGATGTTTGTTCTCCCGTGTACTGGTCCCGTGGAAGGTTCAAACTGAGGATATAAATAGCACACTTACATGTATATAATAAAACGGCAAAACCTTCTCAAATGGCTGTATGTACATTCAGTTGGTGAACAAACATTTCTGGACCATTACATCTTTTAACATACAATACCAATTATACAGGTATCAGGATTCTTGCATACAAAGACTTAGAGAGAGAGAGAGAGAGAGAGAGAAGAGAGAGAGAGAGAAGAGGAGAAGAAGAGAGAGAGAGAGAGAGAGAGAGAAGAGAGAGATGAGAGAGAGAGAGAGAGAGAGGTGGGCTGGGTATTTTGGCTGCACAATAAGCTGGACATTTACCCGTAGTATTTTGGACTGGACACTTACCCGCAGTAAGCGATCATATAATAGACATCACTTACAAAATGTACTCGATTGGGAGCACTTTAATTCCGTTGACTCATTCCTCCTCGTGGTTCACGGCGATGTATAAACAAGGATGATGTTCATCTCAAGGAAGACAGTAGATGTTGATGGTTGTACAGTCGGTCGGTGACCCACTTAGGACCTGTAAGGTCTATGAATGAGGATATATAGAGGAAAAGGACGACCCCTGTAATAACCGATAAATGTCCGTAATTAAACATATCAAAAACTAATGTATGTTATATTGATAGGTGTAAGGAATGCCTACTTACTCTATGAGTCTTTTTTAAAAAAAAATTAACCATTTGTAAGTTAGGTTCTACGTGTTTGGAAAATGAAATATGCAATTCATAATTAGTCCATTTTTGGTCTAATACCATGAAGTCAAGAAGGTTTATACTTACTCACAGGACTATGTTATCAATGGACTAATGAACGTATGACAAGTTTAGTAGCGCTATAAAAGGAATATTGCAGAGATTAATTTTATGTTGAAATTTTGAGAAAAGGGCACTGACAGGTGGATATGACTTCCAATTTCCTCAACGAATCATAAGTGAAATTACTAGCCGAGGTCTGCTAAATAGAAAGCTGGCACAATATAAATACAACGATGGTACCATTAAGAGCTTGTATAATGGATACCACATCGCAATTTGGTCACAACCAATAAGATAAGAGGAAACATTGGAAACTGATTGTCTATTGCCTAATTCCAAACTTTTGATTTGACTAAATCTCTTTGTTCTAACAGTGAAACATCAACATACTCACTTTGATAAACAAGGGACTTTCTTTTCTTGGTAATTTGATTTAGTGACAGGAAAGTTATCTACTAAACACAGGATCAGGGATAATAGTAGTAAGGTACGGAATGGATCTTCAATGTGGGTTATACAATTCGTGTAGTCACATTTGTAACATTTCCTAGCCAACAAACCATAGTGCGCTTCTTCTTTGGCTAGTCCGCGGAATCTTTTCCCGCTCAGCGACTGTGAGAGAGCCGTGTAGGCAGGGGTGGGACCACTTAAGACATTTCAGCTCTCGACAACTAGCGTCGTTACATTTCTTGTATAAAATCACTAAAATCCTCAAAGAAACATTTAGACATTTCAGCTTCAGAATATTGTCTTCAACATTTCTCTGATAAAAAATCACTCAGAATAAAGATGAACTATTCAAAGTTATAGAATAAACTTCACTGAAAATGAAACTTAATTTACTCATTTTCGTATAATAGATTCTTGCTTCAGTAAATCAAAACTGCAATGAACCGGCATAATTAGTCGCCATCATTGATGACTGATATAGATAAAGCTGAACATCAGTATATCATTTAAATCAGTAACACTCCCTAATAATCTTATATAAAATTTCAGTATCGTTTAATAACTATTTGTAATCATATGAAAATGCTCACATATTCATAGTTCAGAAATGATAATGTCCATCATAGAAAATGATAATCATGTGAAAAATTAAATTGTCAATTATTCAGTACTTGTCTTGAGGCATTCTACTACTATCTTATACGTACTGAGACTGATTCGATTTAGGAATCATTTAAAATTTTATTTCACGTGAATTCACCTAGCGCCGTTCTCTTATTGTGTTAAAAACAACCTTTTTTTAAGTGAAATTAGGTGAATTTTATCGATCACGTACTCTGAAACAACATTGAAGTAAAGGTCTAACAAATATTCTATTTTGTTGTTCAATTATTTCAATAATGTTGAATCTAGATAATTTATCGAATCGGAAATTTAATACCATGTAAGTATATATAGAAAAAAATATTAATATTCGCGATGATATTGCGGTATGCCGAGATTTTAGACACGTGTTCTAAAACCGTTTCTTAAAAATTCCAGATGATTACCTCATGCACACCGCAAAAAAAATATAAGAGTTTTTATTTAACATATTATTCCAGGTAGTCACAGCTAATAACACTCGCAATTGTTAAACATGTCTCAAAGAATTTGAAATATTAAAATGGATTAATTTGCCAAGTCCAGGTAAATACACTAAATGCAAGAGAATTTACCACATCAATGCTAGATTAAACATTACATAAGTTATATTGACAATGACGTGAAAATTTAGAAATAATAAGTAGATGAAAGTGTCTGTTAATTTCATTGGATTTTCAACGAAGTCCAAACACTTTGTACTTTTTACACGTGTTATTCATATTGTCTATCAGTATAAGTTAAAAGCAAACACCAGGATTTGCCCAATGTCACAATTGACAAAATTACACACAAGCTACTGAATCCTCTCTCTCAGTGTGCACAATCTTCATGCCTTTTTTGAGAGATGCGATCCTCTTTTGTTTAAGTCTGTCGCTTCCCCGCACACACTGATAACTCCAACTCTACTCCCACCACTGAAATAGTGTAAATAAAAAGCGATTCCGCTTACAAAGGGACCGTTACAAGTTCACTTCAATTTCATACCTCGCCGGTCAGGGACGATACAGTCTACTCGTAGATACTCAACTACTCGCTCGTGGAGAGACTACAAAGCATTACTCACATTTATCAACTCGCTGTAGAGACGTAAAAGTTACTCCACATTTCAACCTCACTGTAGAGACGTACACAGTGTACTCACTATTCAACTCTCTGTGAGACCGTGAAGCAAGTTACTCACATCTTCAACTCGGCTGTAGAGAAGTACAAGCTTTACTCGTGGTATTTACAACTCGCTTGAGGCCGATACAAGGTCCTCCAGCTCTACATTTGCAACTCACTGTAGAGACGTACAAGTATCTACATTTCAAATCCGCTTAGAGACGTAACAAGATTATCGTATTTCACTCGCTGTAGGACGTACAAGCTTATCACATTTCAGACTTCACTGTAGGGAGCTGTATAGTGTCCAAGATGTATTTGGAAGAAACGTTTCATATTCTACTCCGTAGGACCTTTAGTACTATCTTCAGTTAGTTACTTATATCCTTTACATATTAAAGTGTTTGAAGTCTGCAATGTAATAAACAGTCTTGCATATCAATTTTTTGATATTTTCAAATCCAAATACGATTGGGACTGCTAATATTATAATATAGAAGATTATGAAGTTGATTTCCTGGGTGTTGCTTGAGTACGAATATTCTTCGTTGGCGCCTCTCGCTGTTCTTGCCTGTGGTATGACGCAGGGCCTAAATTGAATCTGGGTTGGTACTCGCGTTAAACGCTTTATATGTTTTCTCGGGTTGTTGTTCTACCTGCGCCTGTGCTGTTAGAACGGAATTATATAATTGTGATTTCTGGTTGTTGTTAGCCTGGCTTGTGGTGTTATAACGGTATTATATAAGTGATTTCTGGGTGTGTATCTCTGTGCTGTGCTGTTATAACGGATATATAAGTGGATTTCTGGGTTGTTGTTACCTGGCTGTGCTTTATACACGGAGATATATAAGTTATTTCGTGGGTTGTTTGGTTACCTGGCTGTGTCCTGTTATAAAGATCTATATAAGTGATTTCTGGGTTGTTTGTTACCTGGCTGTGCTGATTAGACAAGATATATAGTTATTTCTGGGTTGTTTGTTACTCATGGCTGTGCTGTTATAACAACGAGATATATAAGTTATTTCTGGGTTGTTTTACCTGGCTGTGCTGTTAAATGAACGAGATATATAAGTTATTTCTGGAGTTTGTTACCTGGCTGTGCTGTTATAACGGATATATAAGTTATTTCTGGGTTGTTTGTTACTGGCTGTGCTGTTATAACGGGATATATAGTTATTTCTGGGTTGTTACCCTGTGCTGTTATAAGCTGTTAAGTAGATATATAATGTTATTTCTGGGTTGTTGTTACCTGGCTGTGCTGTGTTATAACGCCGAGATATATAAGTTATATTTCTGGGTTGTTAACCTTGGCTGTGCTGTTATTAGATATATAAGTTATTTCTGGTGTTGTTTACCTGGCTGTGCTGTTATAACGAGATATATAAAGTTATTTTCTGGGTTTGTTACCCTGGCTGTGCTGTTATAGATATAGTATTTGTTTCTGGGTTGTTTGTTACCTGGCTGTGCTGTTTAACGAGAATATATAAGTTTATTTTCTGGGGTTGTTACCTGGCTGTGAGCTGTTATACGGGTATATAGTTATTTCTGGGTCCTGTACGTAGATGAAACTTGTCGGTCAGCAGTCGTTTGTATAACCTCGAAGTCGACCATCCACCTCTTTTCTCCGGATGCCGCTAGATTTAGAAGTCATACACACAATATCTCAATCCCCCATCACACCCTGGTCAGATGTAAAGGATTGAACACTGGTCAATAATCAATAATCCAATCAGTCTAGATCAATCTTCAGAGAGATAAATGACACTTTTGATACCAACATCGGGAAGCAAATATAAAATGGTTTTGTGTACACCTTTCCAATGTAATTTTCACTCTTCTCTCTCTTCTTCTCTCTCTCTCTCCTCTCTTCCTCTCTTCTCTTCTCTCTCTCTCTCTTCGTCTCTCTCTCTCTGTCTCCCTTCTCTCATCTCTCTCTCTCTCTCTCTCTCTCTCTTCTTCTCTCTTCTCCTCTCTCCTCTCTCTCTGCTATCTCTCTTCTCTCTCACACTCTCTCTCTCTCTGACTTACTGTGTGACTACCAAGGACTCCAGATATATCCCCTCGTCATCGTTCCAATTGTTCAGTTTCTTCCGAAATATTCTCACCTCGTGGTCCCCCGGATTGGGGGCCTTTGCTTGGGTTTCATGCCGATCACTTAGGAATCTGAATAACATATCAAAGGGTATTGATAACCGTATACAGTTTGTCCATGGATCTGAAATTTGGCATTTTGTTGGCTCGAACATACGCTAATAATTTTGTGGACAAGGAAGTAATATCTTCTTGCAAATATTGAAATTGCCAATTGAGTGCCTATTTGGAAAGTGAAATTTTGGCGAAAAGGTAATCTAACCGTTAAAATGAGCTAAATCTATCACTTCGCGCACGAAAAATCCACTCCTACGGTATAAGTTTCTAAAATAATTTGTATGGAAAGATGCCTGAAACATCTGCATAATTAATTAGTCACGCTGATAATCTTACAAAGATGCTTCTGACACTAACTACAACACAAACTAAACCCGCTGTCTGACGTAATCACCAAAAACTAAAGACGCTGTCTGATGTGTACATAACATTACACTCACCACAAAAACACACGCTGTCTGATGTGGTGTTATACAGCTTATCCACTTCCACGGTGATCGTCCCATTCAGTGAGATCCACTTTGTCTGTCAGGCACTTAAACCTGTAAAATAAGCAGGTAAATTCACGTGACAAACACCATACTAAATTAAAGATTCATGGCAATTATTTGTAACTTGTGATAAATAGTTGCCGAGAAATTTGTTATGAAAATGTGGGACGGACGGAATGAGGACAGAACGGATGGACAGGGGTAAAAATAGTATACCTCCTTTCCTTTGAGCAGGGTATAAAATTGATGTGCAACAATTACAATCTACTATATACACTCTCCCTTCAATGCACTGTATTGTAAATCACTTTTCGTTTTGCGAGACTTCATTTCCACAACCTTCCATTCTTGGACTTAGAAGCAAGACACATTCAATTTTCCCTCACTACACATTTACACACACACAAAAAAAAAAACAACCAATAATTCATGACATAGCTTACTTACTTTCAAGTTAGCATGACTTTGCTTATTTTCTTGAGGAAAAAGTTCTTTTAAAAAAATGATTATTAAGTACATAAAACAATGACAACACCCTGTGTGGAGGATTCGAAGTGACCAGGATGTACCATGCAGTTGACCCCTGCGACCTTGACCCGCCCTTGATGTCCACAATAGCTTTCCGAGGTTGATCCCGCTAACAGTGAGTTTGTTCTCCGTGTACTGGTCCCGTGGAAGGTTCAAACTGAGGAGTATAATATAGCACACTTACATGTATATAATAAAACGGCAAAACCTTCTCAAATGGCTGTAATGTACATTCAGTTGGTGAACAAACATTTCTGGACGCATTACATCTTTTAACATACAATACCAATTAATACAGGTATCAGGATTCTTGACATACAAAAGATTAGAGAGAGAGAGAGAGAGAGAGAGAAGAGAGAGAGAGAGAAGAGGAGAAGAAGAGAGAGAGAGAGAGAGAGAGAGAAGAGAGAGTGAGAGAGAGAGAGAGAGAGAGGTGGGCTGGGTATTTTGCTGCCAATAAGCTGGAATCATTTACCCGTAGTATTTTGGACTGGACACTTACCCGCAGTATTTTGGACTGACACTTCCCCGCGTATTGG
>CAJDSM010065020.1:5796-16857 GCA_903981925.1 Ostrea lurida | reverse complement strand
CAGTTCGCAATGTGCGGTGGTAGTAGAGATACAATTTATAAAACCATATTATTTCAGTAGACCCTCTGTCTTCAAGCTTGTTCAACTTCTGTCCTCAACAATTACTAAAGAACTATACAATACATACAAAAAGCTTTTGACAAAAGAAACAGTTTTTAATTTTGTAACATACCCTTAATAGAGTTATATAATTATGTATTTAATATT
The DNA here is from genome assembly GCA_903981925.1 of Ostrea lurida. Classification (NCBI taxonomy): domain Eukaryota; kingdom Metazoa; phylum Mollusca; class Bivalvia; order Ostreida; family Ostreidae; genus Ostrea; species Ostrea lurida. The sequence continues at coordinate 16,650 of CAJDSM010065020.1, read as the reverse complement.
GTACATACATGTATATCTAGAATGATTGATATTACATTATGTAATATTATATATTTTGATTTGTATGTATATCTATATGCTATATGGCATTTGATCAATTAAATATATATAATAAGTTCCGGTCTTTGATGGTAACTGGCACAGGTGATTTCTTTAAGGTGTTAGTGTTACAGGTCAGCAGCTTGACGAGACCGAGATGGTCTATAGTTACTAGTATACATGAAAAGTGAATGATGGATCATTGTTTGACAAGGTGTTTGAAAAGGTGGCATCATCTGTCGAATCTACTAGATGCTGTGAAACGATAAATGTTTGTGTGTGTGTTGTTTAATGTCCCATACCATATATATTTATGTATCATAGCTATGTCCATTATAGACTGATCCTATCAGTTTTCAAATCTTTTTATTTTTTACCTTTTAAGAGATATGTTGAATTTCTATATACCCACTGGATCGTTCGCAAAGGGAGACAAGCCTCATTCTGAAATTCGATTTCCTTAAAAACTTAGTCACCATTAACTCAGGAATGAGAACGTGCACACTGTAATTTTACAAAAAGATTTAAAATATTTGTTCTTTATTCACTGCTGTCCATGCTTCTTGTTAACGTTTCCAAAGATAGAAGAAAAAAAAGAATGATATAGATTCCTATACATAAACCTTATTAAACTGAACGAATGTATCAATACTGAAGAATTCAGATAGTCCAGTACCTTTTTCTACTTCACAACAAACCGTGAAACAATACTGGAGTTTATAGCAAAGGGAAAAAAGGTCATTAATCAAATTATACAGCCATCTATCAGATACGAGATAACTTATTTTCGTGATTTCAAGATATCATCATTAGTCAGCAAAACTTCAAGAAGTTTTGAATTCGAAATTTTCTTATTTAAAACTCTCGGCTAGAAATTATATATATACAAACAATTACATAGGTTTGACAACAAACTGTTTAGATACTTTAAAAGACATCCCATGTCTCCATGTCGTCAGATGATATTAGTTCTATATGTTTTTTATTCCAATGTAGTCACGTAGTGTATGTTCTCTCCAACCTACAGCTAATCTTAGTCTCAGTCGAACAAAATGACATTGCTAATCATTTGAAATTCTGATAACGCCTATGATCTGTATTGATAGTGATGATTCAGACCCTTCTGGAAATAGCCAAGCGGCAATGCTATTGACTGTTAGATGTACTTTGGTTAAATATGTTCCATTACCAGTGCGCGAAACACTACAAGACCTTAGGTCTCAACCCAGAAACTGCCTTATGGTATTTCGTACTGTTTCAAACTAAAATCTTGGACTCTCAGACACTGTCCATTGCAACCTTGCTGTGGGAATGAAAACAGTCAAACCGCTCGTTGTGATGTCTTATGTTTGTCAAACAGGCCCCGTCTTGCACTAATAAAGACGCGATCTGTTCGATTCAAAGACAGAATACTTGGAGTTCAATCATCATTCACACACCAGAAAGTGAACATCTCGTTGACAAATACACAACCACTTGATTACTTCGCACCAAAACACTTTCTTCTGATCCTCCTTTCAGATAGTGTCTTATTCTCGTAGCGGCTTGGAACGGAACTTTACTATTCCATCGCTCAAAAAAGTTCCACAATAATTCAATTTTCCAGAAAGATTCGACATACTGCTGTCGCACAAAGGGATCCATCTAGTGAACACCTTTTCATTGATTACCATAGATTACACGATGGTTATCAGTAGTATGACGTCAATGGAGAACCTCAAGTATTTTGCAAATGGCAAACAAATAATGATTCTCCATTATCGTAGCTCCACGATTGTAAAGAAAAATGAAATTCAGTGCAATTTTAATGGACTCATCCTTCATGAAGGAAAGTGATTCAAAACGATTCCAGCTCAATAGTCCGACTCAGAGGCTTTCGCGACGCGCTGAAGATTCTTTTGGAAAGCTGTGCTTTCCGGACAAGAGGATGCAATCGCTTCATCCCTAGAAAAGGCCTCTGAAAAACGAGCACACTACACTCAGAAGCAACACCTTCAAGGTGTGACACGAAAGTTTAGGATGGCGTACGTCCTGAGCGCCTGTGAAAAAATAACAGGCTCGGTCGTAAAGAAAGGAATATCTACCGAGCCATGTATAATATGGTACCTAATCCCGAATACAAATTCCCGATCAACTTGGCGACTTTGTGTTCGAATCATCCAGCCAGCATTATCAAACAAATATTACAACCCCCGTTGAAAAATAATTCTGACGAAGTAATGACTACTTAGCTGACGCGAAACTGCCGTATTGGAATGCAGCACAATACAGAAAACCCCCCATTCGCAAAGAAACGATCTTTTTAACCAAAGCGTCATAACAATGAGAAGCCTATCGAATGCGAGACTCAGGATTCTTGATGCCTTGATTTTTCCTGTTTCTGTCCCTGTGCTGATAGCCTCAGAAACATTACGATTGGCAGTGGTATCAAATCAAACAAGCTTAACCTAGAGTATTCTGACGAACATTCTGACTGATGGAATAATATTCTACACAATCAACGTCTATAACCAACATTTGAGCCCAGGTCTGGCATTTCACGCTCGCGTCCAGTCCCGTCAATTTCTTACGTTGTAAAGCGCAATACTACCTCCTGTCATACAATTACAACAACAACAGAGATCGCAAGGCTGGTATTTGTCAGTGTAAAGGAGGAGCCAGAACAGTTGGATTCTGCTTGTGGCTCACAAGATGTCGTGTCTGTACTGCTGGTACCTCCTTGGGCCATGCCAGACATCCAGCAGTATCCCATCCCGGCTGACACATAACTTCAGTATCTTCTTAGCAAATGTCTTGGGAATAACAGAGACGGTGTAATCGCGTGAAAAAAGTAAAAATGCATGACAATTGTTATTAAGTACAGAAAGTTACATGTACACCTTTGCACATCTATTTTGCCACATTCTTAAGTATGGCTTACATCTGTATTCTATGTAATGCAATTCTTTTTCACATATAAGTATTATTACTCAAAACATCAATTTTCAATAAACACCGACACTGTATAAAGAATTCGGTCGAGCAGCTGTGCATATGGGCTTTTTATCTAGTATCTTAGATTTTATGATGTCAGGAACTATAAAAATCTTGTGTTATTTGATCTCTAATATGAAATATAACATCAAGTCTCTGATGCAAAGTACATACAGTGTATGAATATATTTCTCATTTATCATCTAACAAGCCAACCCGCCTATCCATCATCTGTACGATCCTCGCGTGGTTTCATATACTTGTATAAGAGTTGGACTTTTGGCCATAATTTTTCTTTTGGGGAAGTCAGTCAACATCGAATGCTGGTAATTACTGAAGGGTAAAAGAGAAAATAGTTTCAACTTTAGAAAAATAGTAAGTTAATAGCAATAAATACCATAATTACTTCGCTCGATCTCGGTGTGCACTATTCTTGACAAGCAATTTAATTTGAATGAGTCCCGACATCAGTTATCCAACAAATCCTACATTCCTGCTCATTTACATGAATAATTATTAATTGATTTGAATATAAAAGATTGAAAGGTCATCTCGATCTGTGGTAATAATCAATTACTTGTAATTTGTCCGTGCAGAGCTGTACGCGTCTTGTCAGGACTACGGAACTTATAGTGACTGACATTGTAGTCACAGATACCAGACTCTGGAGTTACTTCTGTTTCGTCTAATTATTCAGTTGTCGTGTTTCAAACTCATTTTTAAAGGTCTACGGTAGGAAAGCGGGGATGGTATTCACCACTTGCTGCGCCCTGTTTTCTATTAGTTAAGAATTCATTATTTTGTGAAACACTAATCTACTCAAAATCTATAACCATTCGTCAGCATAGCTGAAAATTTTGCATCACTTTGGTTAAATCACCAAATATGCAGATGTTTTCTCATCGAAATCATGTGCCTCTAGCGAAGGCCTTTTGCCTCGAAAATTTGTCCAAGTGTTCTATATGTTTGCCATTATTATGAACTGTTCTAAGTCGAGTTCATATCTGGTTTTCTAATGAACCTTGATACAAGTATAGTTGTCGTCGATAAAGAAAGATTCACGAATTTTATTATGCAATTTAAAAACACTTGAATGAGACAGAAAAAAGAACAGATTGGATTTCAGTGAATTTCAGTTTGAAATATAAAAAGAAAGATAAAGAATGATTTGCTTTGTAATGAATAGGTGCAGTGTGAAAATATAAAAGTAAAGATAGATTTATTTATAATCTAAAAAAAAAAATGATATAAGGAAGAAAAAAAGAATTCAGCAATTTTAGTTTGAAAATATCAAGATCAGATTCTTTAAAATGAACTTAGTTTGACAAATACTGAAAGCTAAGATAAGATCTTTTTTATAAATTATAGAAAGAAAAATGAAAAAGAAAAGGTTAGGCATTTTTATTAAGATTTAAGTTAAATTGACATATTTTTTAATACTGGTACTATTATATTGCACATCTTAAACACGGCCCTTTTATACTGTTATTTCACATGCTTCAGGCAGGTAAACAATACGGCTGAATAGAAAGTTGTCTGTGTTTCATACTTCCGAGGGCTCGGGACAATATGAAACACCAGACAGATCTTTATTCAGCCCATATTCAACCTGCCTGGAGCTGTAATAACAAATTTTGTCATACTTCTCAAGTCGCTTATATCCTAACAATAGTTTGCTCATGATCTGTCGCCTATCTGTTCTATTACATGATGACGCTATGACGTTATCATCCGATTTCTGAACTTATTGTACGTCACAGTTGCTACAACGTCACACAGACAAATGATTCGTAAGTGTTATTAATGACGTTGTTAGGATAAGCAAAATTCATGACGTCCTGGAACGCCCCTTTGCCACTGTATTACAACTGATTTGATGTGTGTTCATCCGCCTTGCATATACGAAATTGTTTTACGACCAGTGTGATTAGCTTAAGACTACATAAGAATCTGGTTTCAATAGAATACAAGCGAGTCAAAATGGGCGTGTATGCGATTTTACCAATCTGGCTGTTTTCGTCACACGCTTTAGAGTCAGCTTAAGTGCACCGTATATTTACCTGTCTCAGGCCAGGTAATATGTCTCATAATAACGGCATAATGAACCAATCAAAATTCCTAGAATATAATTTGCAGGCTATGACACTATAGTTATAAAACATGTGTTGTATCTATTTGTTTCATTTAAAAAAATTTTTTTCCCCCCCTATATATTTCCATTTTTTGAAAATATCCAAGTCTAAAAAGAGTTACAAGCCAGACCGCATATGCCGCACCATCTTGATCAGAGGTAACTTTACCTGAGCACCAAAGTTTGTGTAGTAAAGAATAACTCTGGCTTTAACTATAAGTTGCCCTATGCAACCATGATAGAGCAGATTAAATGACGCAATAGAGCAGGCTTGTACTTGGCAAGATTCAGATTGTTATAACAACCAACTTGCGAAATGTTAAGACTTTAAATTGACTGTTGAAACTCCTGCAAGCAACATACTGTTTGTCAAGTAGACTGCTCGATTCAAAAACTGATCATGACACGAGAACAAGGCATCTTGTGGTGTATGATAAGTTGAGGCGATCAACACAGGTTTGATCCGCAAATTAAATTATACGCCACCTGTCACGAACGTGATGAATATATAGGATGAGACATAACAGTTTAGTTGAGTGAATCTTAGGCTGAAGTCAGCCGTGGACAATATAGAAATCCGAGCTTTAATTCTCAAATATAGATGAATAATCGTGATTTTAGTTGTTTTAGGATAAATAATGGCTTAATTTTACAGTTGAACGAGGCCCAGAATACTGAATCTTTTTAGGGTGACTTATGGGACTTTCTCATACAGACTTTGTTAAGTGAATGTGATTACCGCATCCATACCCAATCCGCAAATATTCCTTGTTGTGAATATATAGAGGATTTTGAATTGATGCTTAGTTAAACGGTCATAATTGAAATTCTATGAAAGAGTTATCCGGGGAAACTGTTGTAATTTCCGGGACATAATGAGCGCCCTGTGGCTACTTATTTCTCGGACCAAGTCACTTTCACACGCCTCTCCTTTTATTGTTGTATATAAATCACTTCGCGTCTGGGTGTACTCCAGGGGTTTCGCTTGTTTGCCCAACTGTTCTGTTTGGAACTTACCAAGATGGATCGTTGGCTCTGTTTCGTTAAACGCCAGCCCGCCTTCTTAAAAACTGACCTCTTGCCTTCTCTACTTTTGTGTTCTTTTTATTTGGTGTCAACTCCCTGTATTGTTTGTCCGCTATTTTTGTTGTCTTGTATTTTTTTATGTCTTGTTTGAAGGACAGAAGTTGCACAAGCTTGGGAATGGACGAGCGACTAGCAGAGCGAATGAGGGGGGTTAATATTATAATCGTATCCCGGGCTCGAAGCGAAGCGGGTGGTGGACTGGCCGCGGGTCTACTGTACGAAGCCGATAGCTATGATGGTTTGTATAAATGTATTTCCTAACGAGACCTCAACATTTATAAAAAGCATATTGATTTAGATACGTGCAGCCCCTCTGTTGCACACGTAGTTTTCTGAAAGCGTTTTAGCGCTGTAACTTCGGTCGTCAATTCAGTTAAACGAACGAATTTCCCTTTGATCTTATAAGATACATAACAGAAGGTTTATGGGCAACAACAACATGGATACTACCAGATGAAGAAAGTCTTTTGGACACAGGGAAGAACAGTTGTTAGCGAGGAAGTTGGATTTTAGATAATCATACCTGCCTGAATAGAGTTTATATAATTTGTATTTAATATTGTACATATCATGTATTTTAGAATGCATTGATATTAATGATGCTAATTAAATATTTTGATTTGTTATGTATATTATATGGCTATACTGGCATTTTGATTTATTAAATATATATAATAGTCCGGTTCTTGATGGTATCACATGGAGGCACCCCAGGGTGATGTTCTTTAAGGTCTTGTGCGCAATTTTTGGATATGTTTGGTACATGGTACATTCTGGTGAGCAATTTAGAATGTATGTTTGTGGATATTGAAAGAACCAAAAATGATCACATTGTGCTTCTTTGAAATGCTCTGGTAATGTATGTTAAATGTTTAATCAGTTGCTTAGACGGTTGCTTTTCGTGCAATTGAAGTATCTTTGCATTAAACAAAATATAAAAGTATTAGGAAGAAGTTGAATGTTTGTTTGAATCACTTACAATAGCTGTTCTTTACTTGGTTAGTATTTACAGGGCGCGCAAATCAAATGACTAATAATGCAGAATTTAGTAATGATAAATAGAGATGGTGTTGAATAGTTTCGAAATACAGCCCAGGGAGGCGTAGTTGGTGGTCTGTTGAATATTATACACCAGAGTTATGATTTACTTAATAACTTACTTTGCGGAGCACTGGATAAACATCAACCTATTCACGGTTGTGACATCAAATGCGAGCATGTGAAAAATCAGGTTGAAAAATGGTCGTGATGAATTCATCTATCACATCTGTTAAAAGGCTCAAGTTGCAGTGCTTCATTATTTATGAAAGAAGGGAAGGGCTTAAGTTGATGAAGAGTTTTCTTTCCAAGAAGTTAACATAGGTTCTGTTCTCATAATATGTATTTGGATTTAGATCTGAGATATTAGATACTGTTAACTGAAATAACCTGTTTAGTGAAATTAGAACGAGTTGTGTAATATGATTAAGGGATAAAAGAGTTCAATGAAACTGAGTATACGTTACCAGACCGATTAAAAAAGGAAACAACATAGTATTTGTGACTTTGTTGATATGGCTCGCTACAGAGTAAAGAAGATTCTTAAGCATAGAAGATAATCTAATATTTTTGAACTGGGTGTGATTTATATAATTATTAGAACAGGCAGCTGAATGTAAAACGTTTTTTACTTTCGTGTGAACAAGACGAGAAGAAGAGTAATTTGTTCTAAGCAATTGTTGTAACGTATTGTATTGGTATATGCACTGTCTGAGGTGGTTAAATGAGGTAAAGAATGGAAGCTTGTTGTAGTCATACGGGAGGCAAAAACATAAAAGATAACTTCGATTGTGACTCATAATGCGTGAGCCAGAAAGAAAACGTAGCATACATTTCATACAAATAGCAAACAAACGTAAATAAAGCAAAATGCATTAAAGGGAATAATCTACTTTATTGTGATTTGGACGTTAATGCTGATTGTAAGGTTGAAATCGTTTGAAAAACGGTGCTTACTGGCCGGAAAACCAGTTGCACGTATCAGCATTAGGTCGGAAATCAAAGAGAGCGGTTTTCTAATTTTTGGATATTAGTGCAGTATATCAATGAACGTGTACCCCCAAGCAATTATGTTTAATGTATGGTGGTGTAAATCATAAAGTGTTTTCTGTAATTCAATAACTTTTAGTGAATTGTTTGTTTGCTCCCTATGATTTTTCAAATTGTAGTAAGTAAGCAGTTGAAATGATTTTAAAGGTAATGCGTTAAGTGAATCCATTCCATGGCTGAACATGGATGCGTAACTGAAATTTTTTACATGATATAGATGTTTGCATTACTGAGCGCGTGACATGTACAGCTTACTGTCGTGACATTCATTAATGGTAGATTTGGTAGGGTGTTTAATATTAGCTTGTTGATGGAAACCGCTATTATTGAAGACAGTTTTGATATCTTTTTTTTCGATTTTATCACTTAAAAAAGAAAAGTGCATTTTTAGAGTTGTCGTCGTGGGTGGGGGGTTTAGGTGGGTTGGTGGGGTGTTGCTGGTGAATAGTGAAAAATTGGTGTATTCCCATGTGTATCAACATGCAACCATCCTTATTTTTCAAATTTAAGTTAATTGTTTAGAAAAAATAGAACGATTATTAGACATGAAGTTATTGGTAAAGTTGCATGTTTAATTATATAATAGCAATCTAAAAAGTCGTTCTGTCTACAGACATTCGGATTGACGATAAATACAGCTGAATAATTCCTTCTTTCGCCATTTGACTGGTATGCATATACTTCGTTGCACTTTGTTTGTATGTAAATCCCGTGGGTAAAATTTGATATATTTCTACCAACTTATTAAAGGTACGAGTTAATGATTTTAAAAGATAGCATGTTTTAAGATTCTTTTCAAAAGAAAATATGCTGAAATTTTTGATTTATTGTTATATGCATTGGGAGAAGCATTTAGTTTAATTTATTTAAACTTTAAGGTAGATATATATGGGTTCATGATTAAAGATGAAGAAATAGACGGATATAGGAGAGACATTTTAAGCTCCATGGCCGCGGTGCCTGAGTTTGGTATGGTTATGTGTTGTCCCATATACAATTGATTTTGGGATTTTGAGCTAAAATATTTATTTCTAAAAAAGGAATATTGAGTTGGTGCTGATTGAATATAACTGGATACATCCCCATCTTGTAAATCTTACATGTTGATTAGACCCATGTGTGTTATCTCGTTATATGTGTATAGAAGGGTGAGGTTGAGATATCAATAGTTTATGTGTCTAGGATACACATGATAATTAAGGTCGTTAATTCATGAGTTTACGTTACATGATTTGCTTCAGATGCAACAAGAACAGTATATAATGTAAGATATATCGAAGACAAGGAAGAAAAATTTGGTGATGAAAATTAAAGGCTTTATAGATAAGTAGTTAAAAAGTGATAATTAATAAAGAATGCTGTGTACGAGTCGCATTAGTGTTATATGTGGTTGAATTAAGTTTGTCGCAAGTTACTTCAGACTTGGTAAGTTAGTAATAGATTTATGTACATAAGTATGTTCCCAATTTGGTTAAATAGGCATGTCATATCAGTTCTCTCGTAAAATTTTTCTAAAGGAGCAGTTACGGTGATTATGTGTGTATTAGGTGAGATGCTTTGTATTGTATTATTACTCATTTGTTTGATTCATAAAGAGTAACGCGTTGCTTTTTGGGATTTTTCTGACTTAACACGAAGGTAACGATTATATGTTAGCGATTTCTGCATACTGTATTACGCCAATTTTAAGGTGGGAGTTAATCCATGCAAATATTGGTCAAGCTACTGTGTAAATGGAGTTTTAAGCAAAGATGACGTCTTGAGAAATCGTTTTTTAATTAATAGTATAAAAGTACCTCATTCTAATTGTCTATCCTGCAAAAGTGTATTCAAGAGAGTGACACAAATGGTGTAAGGTAATTTTATTTTTTTTTATTATACCTTGTACAAAGAAATTTTAATGAATATTCCTGTCTAGTTAGAATTCTGGGGTATAACAGAATTGGTGTATCTGGCACCCTCGGACAAAGCCTACCATTGTTATAACGCTTCACGAACGATACTAAAGATGAAATCGTAATTAATAGGAAGGTTAGAATGTCAAATTTTAGATTTTTCTATAAGTACAGTTCCGTTATATTATACGAAAGTTTCTTTTCGATGGAAAATTAAAAAACTTTGAATACGATGCTTATCATAGAATGAAATGTTTTGTTGTGTGAATAGTATGTATTCCTGGGATTTAAAGTAATACATGGAAGAATTCATCCGATAGATGTTATACAGTATCATAACTGCCAATATGGTTTTTGAGTACAGTTTTACGAAATCGCTGTCTAAATCGGTGAAAAACGGATGACGATACTGAGTGGATGTTATGCAAACGGGAAAAAGGTCATGAATCAGTTTACCAGTCCTCTATTCAGATACGAGATTAATTTATTGTGAATTTCAAGTATCATAATAGTCGCAACAACTTCAGATTTTGAATCGATAATTTTTCTTATTAAATCTCGCTAGAAATATATCTATACAAACAATAATCTGCCAATGCCATAAGATATCGTCCGCTTCATTCAGTAATGTGGTTATGTGTT
>CAJDSM010065016.1:0-12119 GCA_903981925.1 Ostrea lurida | reverse complement strand
CCATCTTATTTTGATCACATGATCGTCTATTTATTTATAAATATGTCCACTTTCGCAGGGTTTTCAGCTTACCATATAATCAAATACAAGTCTAAAACATATACAGCCAAACGTTGAGAATGGTATAGTTAGTTTTCATGGAAAGAACCTTTTTTTTTATATAACCAGATAATTTTATCCTTATTTTTTATCCGTGTGACTTATAGGTACGGCATATCCTGACCTTACCTGCAAATAATGGTATGACCCTATATTGCATATACACCACAAGAACTATTAACATTATGGTAGTAAATTGACTGTAAGCATGGCAGGAGCCAAACCTGGCGTCCATGTAGTACAGCTTAAACCGATTCAGGTTCCAGAGACATTAGTGAAAGGGAATAAATTCATAAAATGGGACGAGGTAAGATGTAAAGACTGCGTATCGGAAGCCATTCTTGTGCATGCCCCTTGTCAAACAAGTGATGCGTAATCATTTATCGTTATGTCTGACACACATGTGTCGCGTAGGGTTGACAGAACTTGGTAGTTAGGGTCATTTTCCCTAACATCTGCCAACCAATGCATGGGCAAGTTGCACCAGTTGAAAATGTCATTTCTGATGAGCCGTCTAAATATCGGCTCGGACGGATAACAAGCAAGTGCTCCCTGCTCCTCCCTTGTGTAGAATCCTAGGTCCCACTCAGACACCTTTGTGGTTAATGACAGTACCACTCAATGCTTTCCTTACATGCATAAAGTCCCAACATGTTTCATGAAACCCTGGAGGGTAATGGTAGCATATTTTTGAACCACACCCACATCGTGTATATTATATGCTTTCAAGATAACAAATTGGTGTCATTTCTTCCATTATCACCTTTTGGCTGTCAATACTTTCTTCTACTATATGAAATGAAAATAAAAAAACATTTTGCATTCAGTCTGCCATTCCATATACTGCTATAGTACAGCCATTCTCAAGGTTTGTTGACAAAACATACGCTAAGTTTATCTACACTGGCTACAGTTGTAGTAGTGACAAGGACTCGGAAGCCATCATTGATGTTCAAAGTAAAACATTCACAGTACACTATATGGTAGTCTATACAGGTGTTAAGTGTTTGGAAGTATAGTATGAAGTCTGTTTTGACATATAAAGATTCAGTACATATATATATACAACTCTCTCATTCAAGAGTGTTCATTGGAATGTCAAGAAATGTGCAGCATTGCACACTTAACACTTGTAAGTGTATTTTAGCAAATTATCATACAGTATCTTAAAAATACTTGAACTGACTGCAAAGAACAGTATCTCTGATAGTGTCATTGTGATGATAGGAAGTATATGACACTCTGAAATGTTAACATGCATGTTAATCTATAAAGTTGAGGTGGAATGGAAAATGTATAGAGAGAAGAGAGTCTAGTAACTTCAAGAGGATGTTCATACATCCAGCAGTTCACGTAACAATATGTAAGTTTGCATTTGAATGTAAATTATACATAGGATAATAAGATCCTGTTGGGGAAGGGGGGGGGGGGGTTATTCACAAGTTTTTCTTCCAACTTTTATTCTGTATAGAGAAGAAACATTTAAGATCGAAGGTTATAAATTAGTGATTGCTGTCACATTGGCATATTTACGCTGTACTGCATTTCAAGTGGTTTTCAGGTGCATTCGTTTTTGCAATGATACACATGTTTACTTGTACTTTCATTCTTCGTTTAACTTTGATTGAAAGAATGTAAGATTTTCTGTTATGAAACATTTGGATAAATTACATGCCTGTTTCTTTTATTTAGTTGCCCTATAGTATACTATAGGTAGTAGATAATTGAAATATTTATATTATGGAGGTCTTGGTTTAAAATGATAAGAAACATGGTGATATATCTGTAATTTTATCTGAACAACAAACAACATTCAGGGGTGGATTTTTTTTCCAGAGGCAGGGGGCTTGGGGGTCGCCTTAAGGCCCCAGTGGGTCCAGGGCAAGGCCCTGGTGGGGGTCCAGGGGGCAAAGCCCCAGAAGCTCCTGAATTTTAGTGATTTTAGGAGTAAAATTTAAACCATATAATTAGCCCTCATAGGTGAAGTTACACCCTCTCAGCAGGGCCGTAACCAGGAATTTCCATTTGGGGGTGGTGTGGGGGGGGGATGCAAAAGACTAAGGTATAGATTAAAGGCTGCTAGTCAGGTCCACAGCTGGTCCAGGAATAAACCCTGGTAGGGGTCCAGGGGCGAAGCCCCTGGAAGCTAAGAAAGCATTTTCATTGCGTCTGTCTCCGGAGCTGAGAAATTTTAGCATTTTCATTGCATCTGGGGGGTGTTTTAAGCCCTAGAAGATTCAGAATGGGCCTGGTAGGGGGTCTAGGGGGCGAATCCCCCAGAAAGCCGAGAGGTTTTAGCATCTTCAGTTTAAAATGGGGGGTGCACGGGAACCCAGTGCACCCCACTGGTTACAGCCCTGCTTTCTTACAAGCTAATGACAGGCAGGTAAATTATTGACCGAGATATTTGCACATTAAATGTGTATATATATCCCACAATACCCTAATCTTTGAAAATTTTAGGGGGGGGGGGGGGGGGCGTGCGCCTCCCACTAAATCCGCCAGTGACATTGTGTGACCAGTTTTCAGGCCATTAAGGTGAAAATACCATTTGTTATATTGTGCCTTGTCATGAATATGGCTGGGGTATACAGTGTTTGTTTTATGTCTGTCTATCCTTCTGTTCTTCCATCCGTCTGTCACACTTTGCGTTTAGCTCAGTTTCAAAGATACTGAGACATTTGATAGGCTATACATGAAACTTTGTGCAATGCTTCATTTACCATTTCTAGATGTGCATAGTTTTAGGACAGGAGGATCCAATCATTTTCCTAAGTTATAGTGGATCTAAGAGGGGTGGGGGTATAAAAAAAAGCTTTATTTGAACTCCTCTCAACCATGGCATATTGGATAGACTTGAAACTTTGTACATTGTTTCATTGTCATTTGTAGATGTGCATATTGTTGGGAAAGGAGAATCCAATCATTTTCCTCAAAGTTATGGTTGATCTAAGAGTTTTAGGATGTAAAGTAGCTAAGTGTGAACACTTCTCCTATATATGGCTTATCTGAGATAGACTTGAAACTTTGTGCATATTGTTGTTGTCGGGACAATCCAGTTCTTTTATGATGGGTCAAAGACTGGGGTAGAGGATGCAATATATCTCCAACTATGTGGTTCATTGTGGTTCATTGAATAAGCATGAAACTGTGTACAATATTGAAATATCATTTAATGATGTTTACATTGTTCTGATCAGGGATCTGATATTTTCCTACAGTTTACAGTGGATCAAAGAGGAGTGTTTTATAGTTTTTTTTTCATGTACAAGGGTATGCTCACTTTCAGCATTTTATATCAAATACAACAATAGCATTAATTACATTGATTTTGGATATTGTCTCCATCTTTTTCTTCAGTGCACAAAGTATCATTCATAGTGACTATGTTCCTGTTCTTACTTTGCCTAGCTTCTATACCATGCAGTATATTAAAGGAAGGAGGTAATAATTTGGAGCAACCTAATTAAAATTAGCTGTTTCGAATCCGTTACCACTTCCTCAAACATCAGCGAGGGTGCGAGTGGATCTAACAGTTAATTTTAATTAGATTGTAATTTAGAGCACCTTCAATTGGGGGAGGAGGGTTAAGTATTTGTTTTTGATAAAAACAAATTGTATTTATTAACATTGGATATTGTCTCCATCTTTTTCCTCAGTGCACAAAGTACCATTCATAATGTCTATGTTCCTGCTCGTACTTTGTCTTCCATACCATGCAATATATTAAAGGAAGGAGGTAGTTATTTTTTAGCACCTTCCATTTGGGGAGGAAACAGAAAACAAATTATATTTATTAACTTTCAAATACATTTTTGTGAAGACGCATCAAATAATACGAGAGATCATGTACAAGTTTGCTATATATACAGGGAAAATGAAGTTGAAACATCATGTTGTTGGACTAGGATGGATGGGGTAATTTATGTAATTGTTATAAGCTGCACTTCTGTGTTCTCACAATGTAATTGGATGTATTTGTCAGTGTTGTGGCTAACATTTGGGACTTTAGGGGCCATGTGAGCCCCTAGCTTTTAAAATTTTACGGGCCCACATTGGAATCCAGGAGCCCACATTATTCAATAATACCAATTTTAAAAAATCCATTCAGAAAATAAATGTCGAATCTTGTTAATGCTCAAATTTTCTCTCTGTTTTTATTTCATCATGCTTTTTACAAAACAAACATACCATGCTGTCAGCGATATCCTTCAGCCATGATCTAATTTTGACCATTTTTGAGAAAACGATCGGGATCTTTTGGAGTCATTGCTCCCCAAAGTAACCTTTCCAGTCAGCTTTTCTTTTATCTTGGGGACACGAGACACCATCGATAAAGTGCTTCCCCATGGAGATCTGGATGAGACAGCAAAAACCTAGGTCCTGCATCACGGCAGGTGTGGCATGATAAAGATCCCTCCCTGCTCAAAGGCCATGAGCGTCGAGCACGTGCCTAAATTTGCAGCCCTTCACAGGCATGGTGACTACTCCATATGTGAGAAATATTCTCAAGCGGGACGTAAAACAATATACAATCAATCAATCAAATTCAATTGATACAGTGCCACATGTTTATTTGAACAAGACACTAAAATTAATCTTGGTTAACACAGTGTTTTCTCAAAAGCGGAAGTGAATTATAAAATGCAAAAAAAACATGATATTTCTGGGGGGGGGGAAAAGTCACTCGCCATGTGGGTGAAATGATTTTGAATATCTATACGCCCACATCAAATTTTGCTAGCATTGGTGAATGGGCGATTGGTTATCCACAACACTGTTTGTAATGGACTTTGCGCTTTTGATTACAAGTATTTGAATGTATTTAATATATTTAAATCCATTCATAAAAAGTCAAGATTTCATTTACTTTTCAATTACATTCTTTATTCAAATTTAAAAGACTTAAATTGAAAATGATGGAATGAAAGGGTGTTAGACTATTTCACTGTTTGCCATGAAGTGGTACTGCAATAATTAGATGTCTCATTATGTGTAGATGCAGTATGGCTGCTGGCCACAGCACCCAGGGCTATAGGTTTGTTCAGATGTAAACTCCTCTCATACCTGAGAAAAAGGCACGGGTATCTAAAATACACGAGTTAAAGTTCACCTTCATTCATAATTTACATTCAGAACTTGGAATGACTTTTAAAAATGTACTAGATGATCATGAATTTTATAAGCCAATAAAGAAATATGGAAATTTTAAAACCACAGTTTAATTAGCAGAATTCATCAAAAAACCTTGAAGACGAATCAAAGCTGGCTTCAAGGTCAAGTTTTCGAAAACATTTTGAATAAATGTTAGTAATTGAAATGCATTTACGTGCATTCTTCAAAGTAATGGAGAGTAATTTCATCGTCACAAGGGATGGGCAGTGATGATGCCCTATGGACATATTTCTAGTGTTGTCTGGAGTGTCTGCTGAATATGAAAGTACAAGTACGAAAACACCCAGTATTCTCTTCATAGATTGTGATATTATGAAGATTTTTAAAAGAACTTAGATGATTGAGGATTTATTGATAGAGCACACTGTGGTGCGTGGTGTAGGGACCAAAGCATTATTACACAATAGAGTTAAAGAAACAGATGAGCTGTACAATGACTGGGGAACATTCATGGGCAAAAAATGACATATACAGCATTTGTGATTTTCAACTGTTACAGGCAAAAATAGTCAAAACATTTGATGTCATGTTGCAATAGGTGGATACTGATTCAGTGCAGACTTCCTGGTAAACATCAAATTACTAGCTCTTTTGCCGTACAGTCAGGAACATTTTTAAGCTCGGATGATTTGAAAACATGGAAAATCCACTTTGATATATATTGTTTTGCCTATATATATATAAAACATACAGAAGGTTCAACCACCTTTATTCTTGAAATTTACCAGTCCGAAAGATTTGACTGATTAAAATTCCCTTGGACCGGAAAAGTTCATAGTACATTTATGAAAATCTTGAAATGTCTAGTACATTTATGAAAATCTTGAAATGTCTGATACCACAGACATAGATTTCAAGAACTAGCTCTGTGATCACCAGTTAACAACATACAAGGTTCTCAGCTTAGATTGCTCGAACCGTTCCTAGCAGAAAAGACCCTTATGATGCTTATCTTATCCAGTAATGTTTTAAACGTCATAATGTAAAAATGTGACGTCATCTTTTGCCTTTTTCTAAAGAACGACATCATGGTACCCAATCATTTGTTTAGTTATCATCTTTGATGCTCTAATAATTTGAGGAAATGTTTTTCACTGTTTATGATTTAGCCCTTTTTGCAAGGAACGGCTCAATTGATGCCACAAGAACTGTGAAAGTCAGAATGATGAGAAACTCGATTAGAAATATTTTCAAACTGTAATTCATTCACAAAACATCATTATTTTGAATAATGTGTGATTACCAGTATATAAAGCAGTATATACATACAGATCCTAATGGTGATATTTTTCATGAATATCATAAATGTATTTCAAGGTGTTTAATAAATGTACAGCAAATTTTGTATATTAAATATGCTCTATATACTGCCATGTTTTCTTAATCACGAAAGGTGTTGGTTTAGTGAGAATTAACTGTATGTAAACTAATATTTGATTATTTAAAAATAATAGATTTTAAATTGTAGTTTTTTTTTCATGCACATTTTTTCTGCAATGCACACATTGTTAAACAAGGAACAAACCAACATGAAATATCTCCTAGATCAATCAATGATTCATAGTTAATCATTGCATCTGTTTGGTTACATTTAAAATGCTTGCATGACCTCTCCTGACACAGCATGTAGAATATGGGTAGAAAGGTAGTGGGCAATATTTTAAAAAGAATTTTAAATTTTGTGTCCATCACCAATTGTATGCTTTTCATTATAAGTTAAGCATTTCAATGATCAAGTATTTGCAGATGGGTAGAATTAAAATGGGTGTTGATTGGATGAGAAGATTCCAAAATGTTGAAATAAATTTGTCATTTCTTGGAGGCTATTAAAGAAATTAAGATTTTCAGTTGGGCTGTGTTTTGTCATTTGGGTAGGAGAGCTAGGGCAAACAAACGATAGTTTTAGGCAACAAGTTTCAGTTCAAATCACAATATTTATATGCTATAAGTTCAAAAGTAAGAATTATTCCAGAATGGTTGAGAATTTCCATCAATCTATTTCTATAATTGACACACACTCATACAATTATTGCGTGTTATGATACACATCATCTTTGCATAAAAGGATGAATTTCTGATGAAATGGATTGCTTTTAGAGTTTTTAAAATTCGGGTTAATAGTGAAAAATATTGTAATATCATTGCTCATGTATGTCAATTATCAGAAGGTTGCTAGATGGAAGCAATAGTAGTTGATGATGAAGGACAGTTGATTTTTTTAATTGGGTGAGTGTAATACTAATAGATTTTAAAGTACTGGCAGTTTGAATAAACATTTACAGTATGTGAAAATACATTGGTTGCTTATTATTAGCTTGCTAGGACATAAGACTGGAGAGCTATTGTCATGACCCTGGTGTTGGCATCACACTTTCAGGAAAAAACTTGAAACTATTTTTTTCAGCCAATGGGAAAGGGCTCTTGATATTTTACACATTGGTAACACTGAGGCTACTTTTCAAACACTCACCTTGGCAATATCTTTTGAACCGAGAGGGTTAGAGGATTTATATTTAACACATAGATGCCTCTTGACCAGGCCTTTCATACAGCACCAGAACTTTTGACCTCAGGCGACCTTGGACTTTGACCTACCTTTTAAACTTTTACCTTTTGAACCAAAAAGGTAAGGCTAAGTAGGGTGAAACTTCCTGGTGAGCTATGTTGTCCTCTGACAACTCTTGTATGAAGATCTTACAGATATGATAAAGCTATCTGGATGCTTCATTTATCTGGGTGCCTCATTTATCTGATTGGTTTTACTTGGAAAAAAAGTTTATTTATGAGGCCCTATTGTAAGCTCATTAGGTACAAAATACAAACTTTTGCTTAAGGTGGCTTACTACATCTGAGAAAAGTTTCTCAAAATGGCACAAAATGATTTGATGATATATATCAATTATACATGTCAAAGAGGTGAAAAATATGCAATTTAAATACAAAAAACATGATTTTTAACAATTTCTCTAAGTATAAAATATGAACAGAAGTCCCTGCCAGATTCAAACTGGGGACCTGCGGTGTACTAGCCCAACACTTAACTTACTGATCGAGCTATTATGATATACAACTATTAGTAAGATGATTGAAACAAACAAATTCACAAAGCATTTAAATTGCCATCTTGTGATGTTGTGTTACAAAGATGTAGTGGACTATCTTAAACTTCTTTGACTACCATAAACTTCTTTTTAATATCAGACATTCAGTCAGTCATTTCTGTGTGGGCAAGGAAATTTGTACTGTATGGAATAGTCTGGACATTGATACTACAAAATGTCACTACTTCTTACTTTGTACAGATATATATGTACTCTAGCTGTGTAATGTCTCACATTTGTCTTTAGAATATATCTCTGTTTTATGCCTAGGTTAATTTGCACCTATGTGAAATTACATAGGCCAGCTTATTGAGATATAAGACTTGTATTTGCAAATCTTTATTGTATATATGTGCTTTACAGTGTAAAGAAAACATCATGATTCACATTTCGAGACCGGCTTAAGTCATAATGATGTTAAACCTTTCAGTTTTAATGATATGGGACATTTGGACTGACAAGCTGGTGGTTGTAAAGGGACCATCTCCATTTAATTTGTTGGCCACTTTAGCAAAATAAGCAGTTTTCAGGAAGTTTGAAAGTATATATATCATTTCATGAAAATCTGTAGGGAAGATTTTGACAGGTTTCAATTTTATCATGTTATTGAATTAGATTTGAATACATCTGAGATCAAGTTTATGGTCAAAATGCAATAAAAAGGATGGGTTCAAGAAAAAAATCATGCCAGATATTTGCTTTTGACGTAATAAATAATGCCTTAACAAACTATTTTACAAATTTTAATATGCACGTAAATCTAAGGCAAAATGATACACCAGTGGTTTTGTAGTATATTTAGGCTTTAAATGTGAATTGGACCTTGGGAATATTCAGCAAATGAATTTTACTTGAGGCAATAAATAGGCTGGAAATATACTTGGACTGGTCAAGAGCAGTGTAAGACCTTGAACTTTTTAAACTGGTCAGTGAATATGCAAGTGGATATATTTTGTTTCTCAGGTGTGAAGTAAAATTTGATCATTGACATGGTTTGGATATGTAGTCAGCTGATACATATTTTAATGTTTATTGAAGAATCCTTTGTATAAACTTCAAGTGGTCTGTAGTCTAACTTGTTTTAAAATAAAGCAGCTTTCTGTTTGGGCTTTAAAAACCTTTTCTTAAAAACAATTCAGGATTGTATTAAACATGCATGTAAGATATTGAGAGTATTCAGATACATTTAGCCATATATATATACACTGTACGTGCATGTTGTATCAAAGTTAAATGTTGCATGTGCACACGCGCACACACACACTCTCTCTCTCTCTTGCCCTTTTGGGTTAACTTTTTCCCCTTATGAAGGTTGTTTTGCACCATATTTAGGGCTTACCCAAATCAGGGATATAAAAGATGGTAGCCTACCTGCCATGGATTACAAATAAGATTGCCACAAGTGCAAGGTGCATTTAGCTGATTTTGACGTACAGCTGGGGACATCCCTGCAGGAGTGAAAGATTGGAGAATGAAACATAAAAGAAAATGAAAAATAGCCCAAAAAACGTTGCCAGGTAGTTTGAAACAAAATTTACATTGATCAACAAAAAACATATACTGTTACTCCACGAAATACTGATGGAATAAAACAGCTAATTTTGTACATTGAATGATAACTCTATGGAACTCGGAAAAGGATATTAGGAAATCATGTGTTTTTCACCTTTTTTTCTGATCCTTAATATAATGACTGATGAAAGGAGATCTTGTATAACTTAATTTGTACTATGTATTAAAATATTCACTGAATCTATTCTCTTATATTTCCTTTGAGATTAACATTGCATTTATCATCCAATGAAATAGAGGATCTTGAATGAGTGCTTATGGCATATGAAATTTATGAAATGAGTTACCGGATTTAATATTTCCCGAGCCTTATATTTCCCGAGCCTTGGCGAGTATAAGATTCTATTTATCACACAACGAGTATTAAACGCATATTTTGATTTACTTTCTATTTCACAACCCGAATTATGTCTCCCCCCACTATGGTGGGGAGACATATTGTTTTTGGCCCGTCTGTCTGTCCGTGTGTCCGTCACAAAGTTTGACAGCGCAACTCCTCTAAAACTACTGATCGGAATTTTAAGAAACTTAATATGTGGCAAGTATATCATATGTAGTTGTGCATATTACCAGGAAATTTTGATCCTCTAATTTTTGTGGGAGTTATGCCCATTTGAACTTAGAGATTTGCCTTAAATCCTCATGAATAACCTTGTCAGCGCAACTCCTCTAAAATTATTGATCCGAATTTTAAGAAACTTGATGCAAGGACATCATATGACCAGGAAATTTTGATCACTCTAATTTTTGTGGGAGTTATGCCTGTTGAACTTAGAAAATTTTGCCTATTACTAGATGGTGGGACGGAATTCAGGTTTCATCTCGTTTGCGGTTTCAACTTTCGAATTCAAAATAGCTAACGATTCGATATTTTTTCGATTCGAATAATTGATACTGCAACAATTGAAACAACCTAAGTATGCTTCAATAATTTGTATTTAAGGGTAACCTAAACTATGTAAAAAAGATATGAAAAGTGTAAATATACGTCACTTTTTTGACTTTAGCATTAAAAAATAGCCATATTTTGAACATTGTGAGTAGTAGAGAAATTTAAAATATATAGATAATAATTGTACAAAGTGTAAACATTTAGTGTTTAGTGATACACTTCAATTTTGGATATGTCGCTCGCTGTTTGTATTTGCGATTAGCTTGTGTAAGCGACGAGATTGTCAGTTGTCCTCTTCTGTACATCGTGTCGGCATAGTAAGGAGTCCATTTGACTGATTTCCAATTGTGTTTTTCTCAGTAGATGCGTAGAACTAGAACATTGTGAACTGTAATAATGTTTGAAAGTGTGCGTATATCTTACAGTAAGTACGGTAGTATTTGTCCTACTTTCGTTGTTTTAATCAAAGTAAAACATTCAACACTTAGACCGTTCGTTGCCGCTTTTGGTTGTTTATATATGTACTAAATTTTGAACCGAACCGAATGAATTTGGAATCCGGATTCGGTGCATAACGAAATCGACAGAAGTGAATCGGGTGACTTGAAATTTTCGGTGGCACCGCAGCCTACTTATTCATGTACTTGTCAGGGAATCCTCTTAAACCTCTGATATCGAATTTCAAAGACTTTGATATAGTAGCAAGCACATCATGTTGTAGTTGTGCATATTACCAGGAAATTTTATGATCACCTAAGTTTGTTGTGGAAGTCTAAGGCTGCTTAGAAATTTGCCATCTCAACTACTATCCTTTGAAAACTACTCACTGACAGCACAGGGGGGGAATATGTTTTTGTTCCAAAACAACCTTTAATTTTTGCGCTTTGTTATTGTTTGGACGTGTCAATATCAATTGTGGCGTGTCTACAATGTACAGTTTGAAGAAGCTGAGATATTACTGTTACCATCTTATTTTCACTTATAAAAAGACATAACCCTTGGAACACTCGGGTGAGACAAAAATGTTTTTCCGTCAATGTTACAGTTTTACGAAGGCTGATGTGCAGTTATTCTATACGTAGGAAGAGTGATTGACCCAGTAATTGAACCTTCCTTATATTGATTTATAAGCTCAGCTACGAGTTCATATCATTTTTTTCGAACCCGTTATGAACAGGAACAGTGTTGTTGTGATAATGCAACATTTGTTGCAAACTGGTTGGATCTGGTTTTGTAAGTGTACAGTCCGATGGTCAAATTATCATCCTCTCTTAAACGGT
>CAJDSM010065015.1:0-10768 GCA_903981925.1 Ostrea lurida | reverse complement strand
CCCATGGGCGCGCACATCGTATCACCTGAGCACTGCCTCTCATCTAAGGCAGTATGTAGCAACTTTAAGTCGGTATTGTGGCCGCCACCCAATCTGCTCGGAGGGGGGACATTATCTAAATCAATACTTAAAATCTAGTCCATATGCAGAAAACTGTTCTGGTAAATAGTCACTCGCTGGTTCAATGAAGGACGATGATTTTAAAAATGAAGTTCCCTTTAGTAAATTCATTATTATAACACTTTGTCCCCTACTGGGGCCCATTGTCCCCCGGGGTCATGGATTTGAAGCAACTTTGATCTCACTAATATCAGCTGATGCTTTCATATAATTCGAGCTTTTCTGGCCCTGTTGAGTGTTTGAAGAGAAGATTTTTTAAGATTTTTCTAATAATCATATTAAAACTTTGATCCCCTATTGGGGCCGCATATGGACCCGGGGGGTCGCTGATTTGAACAACTTGCATTCCACTATATCAGGAGAGGCTTTCATGTAATTTCATCGCTTATGGACAGTGGTTCTTGAGAGAAGAGTTTTAAATTACCCAACCTATTTGTTGATTTTCGTGATCATCTCCCTTGAAGTGGGGCCCAGTCCTTCATTTTGATATAAGCTCGTGAAGTCTCTTCATGCCTATAGATGTATTTTCTACGAAGTTTGGTTTAAGATTTGGCCCAGTGGTTCTTAGAACAGTCGAAATACTGTGAAAAGTTTGACGGACAGACATGACGGAGCAAGCAGGCCGATCAGAAAGCTCATTTGAACCTTGGGTTCAGTGTGAGCTAAATAAAGTCTGTGTCTGACTATCGATTCGTTCATTGTTGCATAGACTAGGATATAAGTGTCGCAAAATGGGCAACAAAATAAACTAGAACTCGTCCTTGGGACTAAACCCCCCGCGGGGCACACTAATGTTATTATTGGAATTAACCAGACTTCCTCAGATTTAAACAGAATGAAGGATGTCTATGTTGTTCTAGTTTTAATTGAAAATGTTCCTTTTAAAGTAAATGTCATAGAATCAATTAAATATAAAACTTGCTGGTTTACTTATAGAACATTATCCGTACGAATGAATGCATTATGAGAATTTAAAGTATGTTTCATTGTTTATCAGCATCTTCTCGTTCTGATCCCCATCCCACTCCCCTATGACAGAGAAGTATGGAAATATGTATTGATATTTGTACATTATGTAATTCAAGTTAAGAAAGGTTAAGGTACATAAACAGTGTACACCTTGTAAAATGCATCTGTTTAAGTTTTGTTGTTTGAATGTACACTCGCAAAGAGAACACCCCCCTCCCTTATTTTCTTATATCTTTATATGTTCTAATTCAAAATTAGAAGCATGCGTAAATGTCATAAGGCTCAGTCAAAATACAATTTGATTTACAAGCTATATCAAAATTTTTCTATTGAATCTTTAAAATTCTTTACCGGTAAATGTGGAAATATAACTAAGTTCATAAGTGGAAAAAAGCCTATAAATGGAGCGAAAATTGTCGCAATCAATATGAAAATTATCCAGGTCACTCGGTCAATATTGTATATCTGAATGAATGTACAGAATTTTCAAAGAGAAATCCATGCGATTCTGGTTTTGTGAACATGCCGGACAAAATTTCTAAAGTGCCATTATTGGAAAAACGCCTGTAAATGAAGTAAAAATTGTCGCAATTAAATGAAAGTAGCAAGGTGCACTCTTCATGATGGTGAGTAATGTGTACTATAAATTTCAGAAAAATCCGTCTACGGTTTCTTAGAAAGGATACTGTCCGGACAAACTGTCTAGAGTCGATTATGGAAACGCCTGTAATATAAGAACAATCGTCCACTTAAAATGAAAATACAGGTGCACATCTTCATTTTGGTGAGTAATGTGTGTAATATTTTTAGAAAATATCGTGGCAAGTGGTTTCTTGAACACGCCCGGACAAAATGTCTAAGTCCGATTGATTGGAAACACGCCTGTAAGTCGAGAAGAGAAATCGTCCAATGCAAAAAGTGAAATACGCAGGTGCACACCTTCATATTGTAGACGGTAATTGGTGTATACAAATTGTCAGAAAATTTTCCGTGCATTGGTTTGCTTAGAAGATGCGGACTAAAATACATCAGTGTTTAGCGAGACAGACGGACTGAGACAGAAGCGGCCTGGGACATGCTGATTCGCAATATCCCCCCCCCAAAAATCGTTTGGCGGGGGGTATAAATATTATCCCTATCTTTATAGAGGGTTGGCCTCACCCGATTGACGCTTTGGTCTGACCCCAAGAAAAGGGATTTATACTGCGCAGTCGAAGGCTGTTGATAGGAATGGAAATGTCATATATTCATCGATCATGTCGTGCATATCGAGTTTTACGTCCCTTATTTTGTTGATGTTAATGGTGAGGTTAGGCTTTGGCATGTCAGCGGACGGAAAACAGGTATATTTACAGCTGATGATTATCATGAAAGTATTATTTAGCTACCTCCTGTCGCTGTCAGCAGATTTATCAATCCCCGCTATGGGGTATTTAGCTAGCGGTCCTCTGTCCTGCAGCTAGATTAAATCCCCGCTTTTGTACGCACCTTTCGCGCGCGCTGCTATTAATAGATGCCTGGTTATCCGCATTATTCTGGTCTAATTATTCAACGAGTCTGCTCATATGGGCGCAAGTAAAGAACAATTGTAACAGGCTTATCTTAGACTAACATTTATCAGGTAACATCTCTTCAGACGGAAAAGATAGTAATCAGAGGTACGCAAAGTATGAAAGCTGGTGGGCTGTAATACATAACAGCTATATCGAGATGACCTTAAAGTTTCCCAATTTCTATTCATTGTTGTAAACATAAGCACTGATCCCATGACAAAAAGTTTCGCAATGCTATTCCTTATTTGTAAACAAAGCCCTATCTGACTAAAAGTTTTGCCCAATTCTATTGCTAGTATTTGTTAAACTAAATAGCAACTTATCTTGAACGACTAAGAAAGTTTCCAATTTCTATTCATTATTGGTAAGACAAAAGCACCTATCTGACGAGCGTAAAAAGTTTTCCAATTGCTATTTCATTTTATTGTAAAACAAAAGCACCCTATGTCTGAACGACTTAATAATAGTTTCCATATTTCCTTAATTTCATTATTGTTAAACAAAAGCATTCCTATCTGCCGACTTAGAAGCAGTTTCCTAATTCTGATTCATTATGGAAACAAAAGCACCTATTTACCAAGTGACTAAAGTTTTTCATGATTCTATTCATTAATGTGTATACAAACTGCAGAGGTCCAAGTATAAAAAAATATTCGGAGGCAAGTGAAATTGACGAATTCTGCAGGCATTTACTATCATACAGAATCGCTTTTAGATGTAAAATATTCAAAACAAGTGAAGTCTTGGCTATTTGTGAGTGTACATTCGCAAGTTACAAGTATATGTATGTATTGATATCACGCTTGTGGCTGTGCTTACTTATACACCCTGAAACTGACGAGCCGACTTGAGCTCAAGTAGGAATGAGTGTCTAAGCTTATTTAATAGCCCTTGCTTCCAGTAGACATGAATTCTAACTTATTAATTGCGTCTGCTGTCCAGTGGAAATTTTTAAAGTGACTAACTTACGCAAAATAACCGCCATAACTGAATTCGAGGCTCTAGGCCAAATAGAAATTGAAATTACGGTTCTCAGGCTCGCGCGCATCTGTTTTGAGGTTGGCCGCAGTTGGCCGATTTTATTCGAATTTTCAAATGAATAGAGTAAAAAGTTTGGTAAGTGCGCTTACGTATATGGGAAATGAAAATAAATCGTTAGGCAATTCCATGTTTGGAATTCTGTGACATTCCGAAGTGAAGGGCCGAGTAAAGGTAATAGTAATTCCTGACAGTGTACCCAAATTATAAATTGTTGTTGCAATATTAATATCTAGGTCCATATAATCGTCTGCAGCATCGTGCATGATCACTGGGCTGGAACTCGGTGGCCATCTGTCATATCGACTACTTTCGATTTTGTAACGGGGTGCCATATTGACAGTCAATGTCTAAACTGTGATTCAGGCGATTGGCATAGTGCCTACCCTGTGAAAAAATCGTTGCTAAATTGACGTATATGATAATGGTATGACTTTAGTCAAACTGAATTGATACCGATCTGTGTCGGTGACCATTTTTGTGCTAGATTGCCGGTTTTTCACCTTTGTGTTTTTAATTTCCGGAACGGGCGATAATCTAATTTTGTGTTTTAATTTCGCGGAACGGGCGATATACTCTAGAATTGAAACAGTGGCAGCAATGGGCTGACGATGAGATATCTTTCGTATTCAGGAGGCAACGCGTTGGTTGTGTGAAAGTATTACGGAAAAACAGAGACCACCTTAACAAACAGAGCATATATATTTTGGAATAGAATATTTGTAACTTGGTAAAACTACGACGTATGCATAATAAGGTTAGGCTAGTAAATCATCAAATAGTTACATACATGTACGTGAGTTCTTAGCTCGTTTGTTTTGAAAAGTAAGACCTAGGGTTGTTGTATACCATACTTACCGTGAATAAAAACCGCCAACACTTTTCTGGTTTATTCAGGCGACGTTTTAAAAAAAATAAAAGTGGATGAGTACCAGTAGAAGATGAAGTTGTAGGCCTAACACGAACTAAATATCGCGAACCCGTTTCTGTTTCAACGTAAAGAATAAGTGATTTGCATTGTTCTATTTTATTAGCTGAACTCCTAAACTAAGTAAGCATCAAGCAATTTAATTTGAACCTGAATATAGATTGAATTGCTCAATGTATCTTGATTATGATACTAGCATACCTCTTGTTTAAAATTTGCTATCCACATCTCTTATCAATAAATCTACCAGATCTTGAAAAGTCTGTTAATTGTAGTATTAAATATTGCAATGAGTATATAAACAAGGGAAAAGACTCGTATATTGTGCAGTATTATTTTATCCCGTGAGGATCCGGGTTAGAATAAATCCTCAGCACCCCTTGCGTGTCGAAAGAGGCGACTAAATGGGGCGGTCCTTCGGGTGAAACCGTAAAAACCGAGGTCACAGTACGTGTGGCATGATAAAGATCTCTCCCTGCTCAAAGGTCATAAGCGCCGAGCATAGGCATAAATTTTGTCGCCCTTCGCCGGTAATGGTGACGAAATGTTATCGAGAGGGACATACATGGATTATGACGTTTTAGAATATGACGCCATCAATACGTCGATTTCTTCTGTGTAGGAGGTGCATTAAGTGGAACTTTGAATGCGGAGGTAGGACAGAGTGGACCCATCGTCAGTGGGAAAGATGATTAAATGCATTAAAAACGGTTTCTCTTTAAATATGTAAATGCAAAAAATACAAAATATTAGCAAACGAAGTGTTTAGAAAAAGTGAAAACATAACAACAATGCCATATTCGCAAATAATACCCTGGGTATGATACCTACAATCATAGAAACAACGTGATATAGTAGGAATTCCATGTGATCATTTACTCTCGAAATATTTATTTACTTAGTTTGTGTATCAATCAATATCGGAATATGAAACAACGTATGAGAGACTTACTGAATACATTGTGATGAATATACGTCTCTCTCCCGCATGTGAACAAATTATTTCGCGCCTTACTATGTACGAGAATTCTCCAAAGGGAAATAACTCTTACGTATTTCGAAACTGGCGTGTTATGATGTTACGAAGTTGTAGCAAGTTTCCAACGCATTCAGTCAGAGAAAACAGACGCGCTTTACGCAGTGATAGACATAGAAGAAAATCCTATTCGTAAGAAATTTCATTGAAGAAGATGACAAATCCAGAGAATAAGAGGGTAATGTTAAAACATAAATGATGCGCATCAAAATTTTCTTTTTTTCTACATGTATATGTTTTAACCAATGTACTAGCTTGGATTGTCTTTAGAATATCTGTAAACAATTTATTTACCAGTTTTGGATCTTGATATTTCTGCAACATTGAGCAATCAAGTGATCTCAAGAGAAGTAATGAAACGCATTTTTAGAACGCATCACACAACCCAAAGTAAATTTTAATCCTTTCTTCTCTCACTGAAAAAAAAAAAATCCTCTGTTTTGATCACGTCTATTTATACAATTTCCGAGTTCATGATACAAACGATGTAATGTGTATTAAACGTTTTCCTTTTTCAGAAATTGGATGAAGTAGACATAGAAGATGTCGCATCAGATCTTCAGAACCTGTCTCTATCGCCAGTCGAGGTTTGATCATTTACTATAATTAAGATGCTGAACGTAATTTCTAATTTCTTCTTGGAGTTTCATAAAAATTAGGATTTTTATGCTAATTCCTTTTTATGTAGGTTGCAACACAGGATTTCAAAAGACGTAGAAAGATCGACTAACAAAGGTACATGTAATATGCACAATTGTGTATACTGTAAGATACTTGGAGAGAGGTGGGGGGGGGGGGGGATCGCGATAATAATGGTAACGGGAACAAAATAAAGACTGCTTAAAGTTTTTGTCGAAAGGAAGTATGATTATATCAAATATTTGTCATGTATACATTCATAGACGCAGTCTAAGATTCGGCGGCCAAACGGCGATCATGCTAAAAACCATCTATAGGTGTGTTGTTTTTCTAATTCTTCCTTTTATTTTAATGATTTGGTTATCCTGATTTTGTGCATATAAACATGCAAGTCAAATTTTTATGGTTTAATTTTTCAGGATCTGCCTTTGTGGAGTAATTTGGAAGCGAGCATCTCAGAAATGCTAACATCTATACAAAGGTCCGTAAGTCACTTTGCTACTGCATGGAATACTCTAACTACAGATATCAACCCCCCACCCCCCGGAAAACAATGTTCCTCGACATTTTCGCCATTTTGCATTCCTCCATGCCGAACAGCTAGGTAGAATGTGAATGTGTTGTTTTACCACTCAGCCCACCTAGGGGTGACATATACATTTGTTTAATCTAGCTAACCATACTTTATACCGGTGACCCCCCCCCCCCTCCCCCGGTCTTCCAACCGATAGAAGAAATTCTCTAAAGGTTTACTACATAGAATCCTTTGGAACAATGCCTGTATAGAAAATACCATCAGATTTTGATTACGGATTGCTCCGTTTACCTGGTCAAGACAATGGGCTAACGGCGGGTGTGGCCGATGGACAGGGGATGCTTACTCCTCCGAGGCACCTGATTCCACCTCTGGTGTATCCAAGGGTCCTTGTTTGCCCAACGCTTGTTTTGTGTTGTCTGGGACTTACGTGAGTGATCGCTGTTTGTTGTCTTAGCCTTCTTTCTCCAAGGAACACTATTCTCCACTGTACATATATAGTAAGCATCTCTTAAACTGTATAGAATATCACCTTAAGTTTTCCACATAATGAATATATATTCTATATTTTAGCTTATACAAATAATGAATTCATAAAAATGAAGCAATATAAAGGAAATCAAAGAATTCGCAAAATTGTCTCCGTTGTCCCGGACGGACTATTTGGATATAAATCTCCAGTAGATATTGTTCGTGGCTAAATGACGTGGAGTGGGGTATAAGGATGCCAATAAAAGTAAGAATTATGGGAGTGAGCTTGTGTTCTATGGCATATATACATGTATGTTCAAGGACGCATAAGTTGGTGTGTCACTGTCACTTCCTTAAGCTTCCTTTCAGAGTGTATCCTGTGATTTTAAGAGGCCTGATAATGTATATGTTATCATCAATCTATCAAATTCATATTATGTTTTTTACCCATTACCTAGTAAATTCAGAAGAAGTAAAATTAAATTTTATAAAGCGTCAATTTGGTCTGTTAAATTTATTTTCTTATCACTAAATACTAGGGATGTCAATTTTACTCGGATAGCTTAGTCGAGTACTCTGAGGCTAGTCGAGCGATAGTCGAGTTACTCTAAAAAAACCAACCAAGGGAGGTCTGATGAGCAGGTAGAAGTGGTTCAAAGTCAACCAGTCACTCATACCGTACATGTTCCTCGCCGCATACTAATAGCGAAGTTCATGCTGAAAGCTTTATCTGACTCTACTTCTATAATCTAATATCAATTTATCGTCTAATTCTGTTTATTATACTTACGTATAAACTATTTTCATATACGTATCCTCTATTATCATTCACTTTTCATATTGTTCGTAATTTTTGTGTTGAATCCGTATGTATTTGCTGACCACGACCGAAGGCTGACCACCAATGAACAATTACAATCATGGCCGTTGAAATTTGTTCAGTTATAATGTTTTAATGAAAAGCTCTGTTGAAATAATTTAACACGGTCAGCTGATCACTGACAACAGGTCTAGTATTTGCTAGCATGAAAGTACCTCAATATAATATAAGAATACAGAAATGCATTCCGACTATTTATCATTCTTATTTCATATTCCGTGAAATGAACACGGGCACGTTTTTCTTTCTTAGAAATTCTTTATGCGCCGATGCAGTTTTTTTTCATGAAAATTAACAGCTTCGAAGTGGCGTTTACACGAGCCTTTACACAAATATCCATACTTACCTAGGTATCCAGCCTATCATTAACTTTCCAATGTATCATCATTATTACGATGTATTAAATATTAATTAGTTTGACAGCATTTCGAGTTTTCAGGAAAACTATCCAGAATTTTGCACATCTGTTCGTTTCTGCGAGAAAATATTTAATGGGATTCTGACATATATTGGCTAAAAATATGTGTGTTTTCCCTTCCGCAGAGTATAACTTCAACATTCATATAATGTATATTTCACCGGTTTCCATCATAGATCGTAAAGTAGCCCATACAGTGATTTTAAGAGATATGACAGTTCAATTGCAAATCATAGTATAATGGATATTTCATCTGGTTTCTATCATGAGATCTTTAAAGTGGGCCCATACAGGAATTCAGATGCATGATACTGACCAACATCCAAACTTCAAATGATTAATTTGAACATGAACGAATTAAAACAAATTTAAATTTACCTGATTTTACTCACAAAAGCACCGAATAGTGTAACATCTTTATAATCTACTGAAAAAAGGCTATTTTTAACGAGTACTCGAGTATGAAAATTTTAGTCGATGATCGGTACGACCGATACGACCGAGCGATAGTCGAGTACTCGTTGACATCCCTACTAAATACATTTCAAGTTAATCACATACTTTATTGTATATACTCATAATTTCATCATAAATGATTATATTCTATATTTATGTTTTAAACAGATGTCAAATTGGAGTAACTCAGACAGATGCAAAATCTCGCAAGAAAACTTCACAGCCACCTAGAGCAGAAAACGTAAGTACATATTGAGACAAGGAGGAAAATATCATGATGCGAACTTTTCAAATAAAAGACCATGCCTATTTACTAAGTTCATCTTTTCAGAATCAATCATCTCGCAAAAGAAAGAGACTCTCCTACTCGGATGAGCCATCAAAGAAGACAAAGCCATCCTGCACCACTGATTCCAACATAGATGAGCTGATGCTTATCTTTAAACTCGTAATTTATTTGGACACTTGAATATGATCCCGTAAAAAAGTAATTTTCAGAATCATTTTCAGTATTTTATCTGGTTTGTTACACCCATGCATGCTCCCTATAGCTAGGAGTATTGGCTTGTTCAGTGTATCTGCTTTGTTACACCCATACTTGTTACACCCATACATGCTCCCAAAGAGTATTGGCTTGTTCAGTTTATCTGGTTTGTTACACCCAAGCTCCGAAGGAGTATTGGTTTGCCTTACGACCCTCACACATTTATTCAGTGATGACTATTCACCGGTATGCAGCCCCTTTGGTCACTTTATATGGATTTGCATACTTTCTGTTTTTGCCCCAGGAACACGTGTCCTGCGGCTATATAAAATTTTCAAATGATATCAACCCCTTTGTGATGAATCAGGCCCGTACCGCTCTCTCTCTCTCCCCCCCCCCCTGCAAAAAAGCAAAATTAAAGCATATTTCACCGTGAATACTGACTATTACAAGTGTAATTAACACCAAATATAAATCCTCTTCAAGTCTGAAGAAAATTTCCACTTTTTACAATATGCAGTAGCCCCAGACACAAAGTAGAAAAGGAAAGATTTGCTGATAGACTGAGTATCTAATTGAATAAGATAATACAATGCACTCGGGTTATTTGGTAAATTTCCACGGGTAAAGAGGTACACTATTCACAAGCTAATTTATTTTCAGTATCCTGTTTAAGTGTTTGAACCCGTCAAACAGGAAAACAAGAATTTCGTTGAGACAATTCCACTCTGCAATTTTATGACACTTTTCTGCGTGCTCATTGTTATTTACTCAATTTAATTGAATTGTATTTGAATCTTGGTGTCCCGGGGGGGGGGGAGTACTTTTTCAGTATGAAAAAAGATGAAGATAACCTTTAATCATAAATCCTAATATATTTACGGTGTTACCGTTAGGCCGAGCGAAGCATGATCATAATTTATTGAAGGACTACCCCCCCCCCTCATGTGATGTCATAGGTTTTTCAAAAATCTTTATTTCATTAAAATGTCCACATGATAGAAATATATCTTCTCAAGGAATTTCATTCACTGGATATAATAAATAATCTGGTAAACTTTTGATAGTGAAAAAATTGTTACTTCCCCTAGATAATTAATTATATATAACCAAAAAAAAAAAAAAAAATGTCGAGGGTAATAACTCCTTTGGTGGCGATTCCTCTACTTTAGGTGTTTTCTACATTGATTTTCCTATCCTAATACATAATGTATGCAGATAAAATTTATGCATATATACAA
>CAJDSM010065012.1:0-13668 GCA_903981925.1 Ostrea lurida | reverse complement strand
AAAACCACTTTAAATTTGGTTGGTTGTATGTTGATTTACCGCCATCTTGAGACTCTTCACTCATACGGAGAAATCGCCATTGCCGATGAATGGCTGCAAATTTCGGCCTATGCTTGGCGCTTATGGCCTTTGAGTAAGGGGAATTTTATCGTGTCACACCTGCTGTGATGCGAGACTGGTTTTTGCCGTCTCATCCGACAGACCACCCCAAATACGTACATGTAGTCGCCTCTTACGACAGGCAAGGGGGACTTAAGATCTGGTCATTAACTTTGGAGTCAATTTTGTTATTAGTAGTACCGGTCTAATTGAAAGTGCAGACGGTTTTACAAATTTAATCACTTGAATCTATTCCTGAACCCAGTTAATGAATTGGGGTAAGTAGGCCGATATCAATAACTCTACAATATTTCATGAAATCAACCTTCGGGGATTAAAGTAAAAAATTCATACATTTTCATTCTACCCTATATGTCACTTCGTCCCAAACGACATCGAAATTTGCACAAAGTTTGTCTTTAGGAACACTTGATACCAGAAAGAATATGGATGCATGGGTTGACATCAATTTGTTGGATTAGCTTGGCGATCATAAGGGACATGTTAAATCTCTATATGATGTTCAAAAGTTAAAAGATACATTACCTCTTTCTGCCCCGTGGGGATCCGGGTTAGAATAGGTCCTCAGCATCCCCTTGCGTGTCGTAAAAGGCAACTGAATGGGGCGGTCATTCGGATGAGACCGGAAAAACCGAGGTCCCGTGTCACAGCAGGTGTGGCACGAAAAAGATCCCTCCCTGCTCAAAGGCCCAGAGCGCCGAGCATAGGCCTAAATTTTGCAGCCCTTCACCGGCATTGGTGACATCTCTGTATGAGTGAAATATTCTCGATGGGACGTAAAACAATAAATAATCAATCAATCAACCTCTTTCTGTATATTATTCTTAATACCAATTCCCCAGGCTGTTTCGGACCCAGTTAAGAAAATATTATAATGAATTACATTGCATGCAGTAAACTATATTTAGTTTACCTCTAAAACATAAATTTGGGTGTCGTTGTCATTATCAAAAAAAACAAAATAAAGGTTGTTTGTAGCATGTCTGGCTAATAAACGGTTCGTTCATGAATACACCAGATCAATAAAACGTTTCCCTCATTGGTTGCGCATGTGCGTGGGAGGATTCTTCCATCAGATCTGTTCGCCCTCGGGGAAGAATGTGATAAAAGATATATTCCACTTGCAGCCAGTGAAGAAATTATATGGACTCGTTTATCATGAACGGCAATATTAGCACTTCCTCATTCTGAACCAAGAAATGTAACTCCTTTATTTAAATAGGCAGTTTAAGGCAATCAAGCATTTCCCTAATGACGTCAAATACTCTCAGAATTCCCCGGAAGTATTACACGTCCCACTGATTTAGAAACATTAGTCGCGTGTACTCGTATCTGTCAAAGCTTAGTTTCGTAAACTATTCATTGATATGCATGCATCATGTGCGGGTACAGAGATTTTTTAAACAGGAGGGGGAGGGGGGGGGGTTAAGCCAAGTTTGCCCCCTCACCCTCTCGGAGTGGTAAAATGCCAGAAATGAATGTTCAATCAAATGAATTGCAATCCCCGTAAACACCACCGCTGGATCCACCACTGAATATCATTAGTTATCTAGTTAGGAATTGAGATGAATGGCAGTCCCATTAAGGTAGCACGTTTAATGCATCCTTCTTTGTATATATCGTACACTGCGAGTTTATTT
This sequence comes from Ostrea lurida, assembly GCA_903981925.1. Lineage (NCBI taxonomy): Eukaryota > Metazoa > Mollusca > Bivalvia > Ostreida > Ostreidae > Ostrea > Ostrea lurida. The sequence goes on along the minus strand of CAJDSM010065012.1, from coordinate 11,908 downwards.
CCTATCAAATTAGTCTATAAGGAAACCACGCACCAGCAACTTCCGGAATCAATCAAGAAGTATTGATATTGTCCACGATCATGCAAAAATAATGTACATTATTTTTAGACAGTACCTACACTATTATATTATATTCGATATCCTAAAATAGAAATTCCCCTTTCATTTTGTCGTTACATACTCCATTCGGTGAAATAAAATCGCTGAATGCCAATTTTCGGGAACCGCCATTTTTTCTCCCTCTCTATTTAGCTTCATTTGCTTCTTTTTAGATATTCATTCGGATTTTTTTTCTTTGATTTTCAATCGGCTCTTTTTTTTTTTAGATTTCCATTTTGGAAATATCCAGGCATGTAAGTTTTTTTTTATTTATATGAATTTTGTACTACATTAGGTTTCAATTTCCCAAGTTCATCAATGAGATACACCGGTCGCGGTAACTCAGTGGTTAGAGAATTTGGTTCGCAACAGTGCCGCATCAAACCTAAGAAGTGATTGCTCCTTCGCCAAACGCTATAGAAATGAGAATCATGGATCTATCGAATACCTCCTTAAAAATGGGGGTCTCATGTCACGGCAGGTGTTGACACCGTAGAAACCTTCACTGCTACAAACTTTAGCGCTAAGGATTGGTCTAAATTTGTAGCACTCCACGCACAAGTAATGAAGTATAAGCATAAGTGAAAAATTTGCGACGTAAAATAAACAAAAATAATCAATCAATCAATAATATAATGAAATCCAAACAAAATAAAGATTTCAAAATTAATTACACTAATTAAAAAGTTATTTCAAATTTTAAGAAATTTAAGGATCAAGCCAGAAGACAAATGCAACATATACTATTACTTGATTTACGAGTGACATTTTGTTTTACATTTTGACGTAAAACAATTCTTTAAAAAAGTACCCCTGTCCCAATGCAAAGTGCATACCGCTCCTAAAGTGACATACATTGATGTCTAATACAATTAACAAAGAACCGGACCTCTAAATCCAGCATGCTATGATGATACAGGGAGAACCGTAACTAATGATTTTTTTCAAGGGTTATTGCTTAACCAGATAACAATTTGCGGTTGGAACAGAACGGCTAAAATCTATATACGAGAAATAATGAATTTTGCAAACTTCATTTCACAAAATGGAAACGTATGTGTCAAAGATCGAGAACCACCAATTGGCGCCAGGAATATACACGTACACATGGCAACCAGAAGTCTGATACGTATCGAATATAATGGGCGAGAGATTGTCAGACCAAATAGTTTACAAAGGGAATTGCATATCGAGGATTATCGGATCAGAGAGAAGAAAAAAAAAACTTACAAATATTATTAACAAAACATTTGTGTTGCCTTTTGAATAATTAGGGGCACCTGTCAAGCCCTGCACGTGAAAACAACATCGCCCAAAGGACACCAGGGGAACAATGAGAGGGCTCATTTTTGTTGGTGTGTGTATGCGTGGCCATGGGGTGGCCCCAACGGGCAACAAGGTAAGGAAGAATTTTATTTGTATTTGGTACTTGTTATATAACCGTGAAAGAGTTTTTATACTGATCGCCAAAGTTTTTAATTTAATCGCTTGTGTTTGTGTGCTGGGATACAAATGGGAATTTACATAAAAGCAAAATACATATACACATGCCTATAACAGGTTAATAGAGAAAAATACATAAAGGTGCATTTTAAATAAAAGTATATGTTATATACATGAGTCTTAAGTTGAACACATCTGACATTTCATTCAAGCGTAAAATCACAATGATTCGGATTTTTTGATTTGAATTGAATACGCGAAAGATAAATTGTTAGGCTACAGTAAAGACATAAGTTTGAATCAGACATATTATTGAAAATGGCCATAGACAGGATATCTCACAAAGTTAGGATACTAGAATTGCTCTCCAAAAATGTAATTCTACAACGATGAGTAAATGTTACGAAGTGAAATTTGATTATCGGTCAGAAATATAATGATTATAAGAATAACATTGGCTTCGTTCTTCTATAGCTTACTAGTTATTGTGTAATGTATACAATGCATAAGACTATTACTCTTGTAGTGTAAAAAATTTAAATTATTCATTCATTTTATTTTTTATTTTTATTCTTTCACTTACAGAAAAAAATGATTGCATACATTTAATTGTTATTTCATCGTGATCACCTAAACGCCGATTCTCATTGGTTAAACACCATTAAAGAATTGAGTGATTTTTTACGATAAGTAGCGACGCATATTAAGTCCTGAACAAAAATTAAAGTCTATTAAACATTATTTTGTTATGCTAATATATAAGAAGTATAAATGATATAAGAAATAATCTTTATATTTTTTGGGTGAATATGCAAGGTTATTCAACCGAGTATTTTTAGACGGTAAAAACTTTTTCACCAATGCGCTTCGCCATTGCATGAAGTTTTACCGTCTAAACATTTCGTGATACCTGCATCACCACGAAAAAAAATTATAGATTCATTTTCTAATATCTTTATACAATGCAAATGCAATTTTTACCAATTGTGAGATGGATACAGACCACTTGTAAATATTCGTATCGTCTTTTTCAACGGCTGATATGAGTACGTAATGTTAATCATTTTCTTTTTTTTTTTTTTTTTTTTTTGTCTGGAATTGCAGTAAGTTATGACTGATAATGCTTCGCCGTCCGGCGTACGTGAACACATAAGGCGTTTCGATAAAGTAAATCCAGCCAGGGGCGCTGCAGTTCATTCCTCATATTTTTTTTTTCAAAAATAGAAAATTTCTTTTTTAAATGCACTAAATTTTCTAGCACAATCCACATACCCGTTTATGACAGAGATTTACATCTGAGAATATTTCTTGAATGTCTTTACCAATTTCTTATTCATCAAAAAGTTCTTAGAACCATTATTAATCTTAATTTTTATTCGTTTTACTAAGAGGGAAAAAATCTGCTACGTATGTGGGGAAAAACATTGTTATCCAAGAAAACGCACTCTAACTTTTAAGTAGGTTTACGATGCTACTATAATAATATCGTGTATATGTTGAGAAATTCATTATATATCTTGCGCTCTGGTCATCGCTAAAGAGTACACTAGATTAATCAAGTTCGCAGAAAATTAGCACATACACTGTGTGTAATGGACTTTAAAAAAAACTTTTGCAACTTTAAAAAAATAAACTAATTTCGAATTGAATACACTTTGCTTCCCAAAATTCTTAAATCAGGAGCACATATCGTTGCTTTTTTCAAACTTATTATAATAGTTATTTTTTTTTAATTATCTCTTGTTTGTTATTATTGTTGTGGTATGTTTGTCTCTTTTTTTTAAAATTTTGGTCTTTATTTTCACCAGAGACGATAACGTTAAAGCCTGTTTGTATAGTACGAGAGAGTAACCTATGACTAAATGAAACTTCGAGTATATCTTTTTTTTTTAAGTTCAAAATTCTATTGCTCTACTTGATAAATACATAAATTAAGATTGGTTGGCATTATTTATCAGGACGATTTGTAATCCATGAAGAAGACTGTAATGACCACAATCGACGCGCTTTACAAAGATTTACATGTATAAATAGATCCTAAATACGCACACACAGTCATCAAAAGTAAAAGTTGCGCCGAAGTCCAGCGACTGTACATGGTACCTAAACCCTGCAATTTTGTTTTTATTCGTAAGTTAAATATTGATATGAATTTAGATTACAGGTCTAAGTTTGAAAAACTATTTAGATAGTAGAGTTTAAGTTTAAATAAATGCTATAATTTGACTCTAACTGGTAAGATATTTAAGATTCTAAGTCTAGTTATAGTAAATTAATACTACAACTTAGATTGATAGGATTAGTTATAATGGCTATAAATGATTCTAACTTTAATTTTTTGCTTTTGGGTTTGCAACGTAGTTTTATTCGTAATTTAAAATTACAAAAGGGATCGGGCACAGTTCTAAGAGACTTTCTGTGACCGCCCTACTCGCCGAATAACAATGATAATAACAATAATTAAAAATGTACATTGGTCATTTCAAATAAAAAAAGAATAACGTTTTAGTAAAATGATGGCTGTAATTTTAGATTCCAGTTTCTCTCTCTGTCTCTCGTATTCCCATCGCAACCTTGTACTGCATCAGTAGTAATGAATACTCACTCGGTTTAGCCATTAGTATGTGCTAGATCTTTATATGAAATGAAGAAATATAAGGAGTGCGAGGATATCTGGAGTGCATATCGAGGTAATTACATTAAGGGGTTCTTGGGGAATGAGCTCAGTTCTAAACAATAGAAAAAAATAAAAGGTAAGTGGCATCAGCCACAACGATATTTCTGCCAAGGCACATATAGTATAATGGATTTTCTTGAAGTAACCTAAATTTAATTTCACACTGTATTTCAAATATAATTGTAGTTCATTTATTTCTTTTAAGTATATACTTGAATGTCGAAAACAGTTTATGTATTAACACATACTAAAAAAAATAAACACTCTAGGGTTATATTTGAACAGTCGGAATAACTAATCGATAGATTATCGTACTATGAAGCCAGAAATTAGGAATGCCAGGGTATAGAATTAATACAATTTTATGTGGCAGGCCAAGCCAACTTTTAACTGGCGGCCGCCAATAATAAATTAAGATGGCGGCCGCCATATAATTTAACTGGCGGCCGCCGATATGAAGTGGCACGGTCGCCAGTTAATAAGATGGCGGCCAGATAAGAATTTGGGGAACGGTCACCACTAAGAATCAATTTATATGGCGGTCAGCCAAGATAATAAGTGGCGCCCGCACAATAATATTAAAATTCATATACACCCTGGCACCTACCGGCTTCGTAGATTATTGCTAAATACACCGGAATGTGATTGATTAATATTCTTTCTTTATATTGTTTTTTATTTTAACTTTGATTACGTTAATATTATCACATACATTTCCATGAAACAATGGTTAACAAAAGGTATCAGTCCTTGATTGTAAAAATCAATGTTGGAAATGTTAGCGCAATACCTTGTACCTAATCCCACAAATGCAATATACACACTTACTAGTATGTAAATCACAAGGGTCGATGGAATTGGCAAGGCACTTATTGCCGGTATTATAACGCGTTACATGTATTTTAAAAATGAAATATATTTATTTTTTGGTACATTGTCAACTTTCATTCTGAACAGATCTCCCATGCCACGTTTGAATGGACCAGAAGACATGTACTAATGTATGCGCTAATCCATTTCATGACAATAGGCAACTTTTGCAGACTTACAGTGCATATCTAAATTTAACACTTTGGCCTGGGTCAGATCTTCGTTACCTTATTTCATGAACTCAGCAGAATTTTTGCCTATTTTCAATTGAAAAAATGCAATTTGCTTGCCTTTTTGCATGAATTCTGCAAATACGTTTTGGCCTATCTTCATGATAAGCAATTGCAATCATTAGTGCGTAACATATATCGCCCTATATTTATTTCTGTTCACAATACTTGCATGTGTTATAACTAATATCAAGGGGCGGATCGAGTAATTCGATGTTAGGGGGGGGGGGGCGCAGCTCAATGAGGGCATGGGTGTCCTGGGGCGCACTTATGAGTCCCCAGGGGGCGAGCCCCCAGAAGCTCCAGAGTTTTTAGAGATTTTGTAAGGCTTGAAATTTGGCTAAGAAGTAGTCTTTCACTATAATTTCTTGTCATTATTCATGATCAGATAAAATGAACGCAAATTTTTGACGGTTTTTTGAATGGAATATGTATCTTTTCTCAGAAAAAGCCAGCATATAAGATCAAAGGTATTCAGACTGATATATAAATTTTAAAAACGATTAAAGAAGCGCCGTGTGTAATTTATTAATTTTTTAAAGTGAAAATTAAGATTATATATTAAACTTGGTAAATTGCGCCCCCCCCCCTTAAATCTGCCACTGACAATACCTTGTATGTCATGAGGAAACGGCTATCATAACAAGCTGCCGAGATATCAAAAGCAGAAACGATGAAAATGGAAACAATTTATATACATCTATTGTACTTGACCAGTATTGATCTTCATGGCTAGTTTTTGCATTGTACTAACTTTTGAGAGAGAGAGAGAGAGAGAGAGAGAGAGAGAGAGAGAGAGAGAGAGAGTACTTGTCCTTTTGCACTTGTAACACGATCTGCATAAAATACTATCAGCTGCCATATTATGTTTACTTAGTTTCAAACACAGCAGCACGATTACGTTCCACGCTCGCAATGGACCCGGCATCAAAATATGAATCCATTAATGCATTTTAAAATATTCTATTAGGTCATTATCTTCCCCGGTAATTCAACAGGATTCCATCCGACGCCTGAATTCACTTCGGTTTCATCAGTGAATGAGACTGTGTCCAGAACCTGGCTTGGAGGCTGCCTCTTGTATAAATACAGAATAGTGCGCATAGAAAGTCATTTGCCGCATTTGCATTTTCTTTGACATTCGTACGAAAATATAAAGGTTCCTTGTATAGAAATCACGTGCAGCTAATTCTTTCTTAACAGACATTAATGTCGCTCAGCACGTGAGCGTATTGTATTTTCCCCCTGGTGATTAAGCAATGATAATTTCCGATTTTCTTAGGAACAACAAATGTCTCACGATTTGCTGATAAGGTTTCGCTAAACTTCAAATCGCCAAGACATGGCAGTGAAATTAGAGATTGCCATGACAACAGAAATATTGTCAGATGGTCAATAAAGACTCCAGTGCTGCTATTGATCTTTAAATATGTGAATCTGGACGGCGGCTAATCGCTTGGACATATCTATGTGCAGGATTTCCTCCTTCTCTAACTTTTTTTTTTTGCTAGAATCATAGATTAAGTGTTGACATGTACTTCTAAGTTGCGCCAAACATGTGGATCTAATTTGAAAGACGCCTTTAAATTCACTGGGGGAAGATTCTTTACTTTTAACATATATACATTCTTTAATTTTCATGTTCACGTGACCACTAGCGCGCCATCTCATTGGTTAAAAACAGCCTTTTTAGAATTCGAGGTGATTCTTTGATCAACGTACCTGAACAAAATTAAAGTCTAAGGAATTATTTTGTGTTGTAATATAAATAAATGATAAGAAAATGAATATCATTTTTTTCGGGTGATATGAGGTTACACCGAGATTTAGACGTAAACTTTTCAGTAATGCTCGCGCATTGATGAGTTTACTCGGTTTAAAATGTCGGTGATACTACGCTAGTTGTTTATTTGAATTTCGTTAGACTTCTGAAATCTTCGCGTCACTCAGTACCTACACACAACTACTGTTACATAATGTATGCGAGCGGGAGGAAGCCTGAAGATTGCGGATCTGGATAACTGGGACATCCACGATAATTACAAGATGTGTGCTTTATCTTTCGATTCGGTGCAATAAAAGGAATCTATAAAGTCGCATCAGCTTTTGTCTACCAAATGAAGTTTTACATAAGAAAGAATCTATATATTTTTCGGGGTGATCAGGTATCAACCGATCTTAGAGACGTAAAACTCATCAAATGCCGAAGCGACTGATGACAAGTTTACCGTCTAAAATCTCGGTGATAACTGCATATCACCCGAAAAATATATAGATTTATTTCAATCATTTAATTTTAATACAACAACAAAATAAGTTTATTAGATTTACTTGTTGGTTCAGGTCGTGATCGAAAATTCACTCAATTCGTTATAAAGTGTTTTAACCGAAGAGAACGGCGCTAGTGATCAGTAAATAAAATTAAATGACTTAGACATGAATATCAATTCCATCATTTTCGCAAATTCGAACGGTGTTTAACGAGCTTGTTGGCGATTCAAATAGTCACAGACTCATATGTTATAATCCCTTTGTTAGGCTGTCATTTGACGACGCGTAAACCCGTTTCTTTTTTTTCGGACTACGCTCACGGGGTGTGCGCGGTCAGTCAAGTATGCTTACTCCTCCATGGTACTAATCTCGCCTTTCGTTTTGTCGAGGTCTTCTTGCTGCCTAACCTCGTTGTAAAATGTTTTTTTTTTATCATTATGATTATCGTTTACATGCACAGATTTTACTTTCGCCCAATTAATCATTAGTAACTGTACAGCGTGTAATGATATTGAACTAAATTCGTCATCACCTAGCACATCCACGAAATACTATCTAATCATACCCTACTGTACGTCAGGCCTGGCATATACTCAGATCACAGCAGTCGATAAGGCGAAATTGTCTCCTTAGGTAGGTAAATGTTACAGTGGTTTACACGTAGGCAGAAAAAATTGGATAAGTGACTTTGGTTTCCGTTGGAGGGAATTAGAAAGAAATATCCTTCAATAAATTAGAATGATTAGTGGTTTCCTTTTCTCGCGTGGCTTTGTGTCTCCTCGGTGAATGAATCATTAACTATGTCATGGTCGGGATATGTAATTGGAAATGTGCGCAATCTTTTGATAATTAGCGCGGAATTGAAAGAAAGGATATCATAAAAGCAAAATGACTAACGGGCACATACGCTTTGATTATAATGGTCGTTGGTTCTTTGAATGCTAACGCGCACATAATATCGTCAACAATATGGAGGAGAGGGAATGGGGATTTTACTATCATATGGACACTTGATAACTCAACATTATGTGTTTGTTAACATAGAATCTTGTCTTAGATTAAATTATTTTTTATTTCTTTCTTTCTTTCACTTTTTCTATTTATTTCCTATCAGTTGTATTTTCACTCAAAGTGGCTTTCTGTAATATTCATCGCGTAGCGCAATGGTAATTAAAAATCTGTTTATTTTCTTTTTATTTATTTTTTTTTTTTTGATTACGCGGACTTAATCCAAATGTGTTGATCGTCATTCGGCTTTAAATGTTTACTTTTACGGCAGAGGAGCCTGACGAAGAGATTTAGCGTTTGTCCATATGGAATGCCAATTTCTCTTAATGAGACAAGAGAGCAATGCCTTTTCTCTCCATTTCTTATCAACGTCCTCTCATCGCAGTGTGACCCTCCAATGATGGCCGCATTTAAGGGCACAGAACCTTCTTTTTTATATGAAAATAACCTAAAATAATACAAAAACTGTGTTCAAGAGACGATCGATGCAAAGTCAATTTTTCCACTTAAAAAAAAAATAAATAAGAATTTGGGAAAAGTTTTATGTTAGAGATATTTTAATCCATTTCCCACGTTTTGTACTTTCATACATGACAGAAAACACTATTAGTTGACATTTAAGCGAACACATTACAAAGTGCACAAATTTCGATTTACTAAATGCCATATAACGCGCATGACCGTTATTGATACAGATCCGACGATAGACTTAACATGGTGTAACCAGTACCGTTGTGTAAGCCACTAAAAATTGCACACCAAAACACGAAATAATCCTATAAGATATAGAGATTGACATTTACCTGCGACTGAGCGAGAGCAAAACTCCGAAGAGCGCACCAACTCACTTCATCAGAGGCGCGTTAACCCCGGCACTCACGGCGTTACTACACTACTCTCTACCAGAGGGCGCGTTACGTTAGCTTACTTTCTCTCATCTAGAGGCGCGTAACGCAACGCTCAGTCACTATCTCATCACAAGAGGGCGGTTTACCGCAATCTTCACTATATCTCAACCAGAGGGCTGTCGCTTACGTAAAGCTAGCTATCTCCTCACGAGGGCGCGTTACGTTAACTTCCACTACATCCTAAACGTTCTTTACCAACACGTCAGGAACGCACGAGAACGCACGGAGAACGCATGCGTGACTGCACGTGAACAATGAATGAAAATATGACTTAACAGCATCCCGGTGACCGCATCTTAGCACGTTTACACGCACGGAACAAGGTAAAGTAGAAAACGTTCTCACGGGACATGTACTCTTCACCAGCGGTAACGTAACGGCTTAATTTAGAGGGGCGCTACGAAGCTTCCCTCATCTTCACCAAGAGGGCGCGTTACCAAGCTTTCTATCACTCCGAGGTTGCGCTTCACTACTCTCATGAGCGACGTTACGCAAGCTTCAACTACACTCCACCAGAGGGGCGCTTACGCAAGTTACTTAGCATCTATCCCACTGAGAGGTATCTGTTACGGCAAGCTTCAACATATGCTCCACCAGAGGGCGGTTACGCACTACACAGCGCCTATCAGCCACTATCTCTCACCAGAGGGCGCTGTTACGCAAGCGTTCAACCTAGTCTCACCTAGAGTGCGCGTTGCTTTCAAGCCACTTCACTACACCTAGGCTGGTTACTGCAGGTCTGCATTAAGAGTGTGTAATCAGTCTGCACAAAATTCAGTAAATACACAAACTCACTATCAACACGATGCCCGAATCTATGATAATTGATCAAATTTTCCTCACTGTATGTTCAATCTAAATGTCATTTTGTCACACATAAAGAAGAGTAAGGCCCACGAAGGGTGGAAAATCGGCCCCGAAAATGGGATTATATTTAAAGTGAAATTCAACAAATAATGTTTTCTGCAAAATAATAGCCATGTATGATAGTTTATAGGGTGTAAAATTAAGAAGTTCTTTGCAACTTGGGTGTATGCTAAGATCTATCCCCCAAACATGATGGAATTAATCAATGAATGCAAAATTAAGCTTAAAATCACCGAATTTTTTGTTGATAAAAATAAAATTCGTTTGAGCACAGCCTTGTGACCAACTTTTATTTTTGTCAGTTTAGATGTGGATGACAGGAAATGGTTCTAATTTTATAACATCTGGTCCGAGCTGTCGCTCTATTTACACATTTTTCGTTTATCTACAAAAAATTGAGCGATTAAGCAAAAATTTGGAAATTTATGAAATTTACATGTTAAGATACAAATGGGCAAAACCTCAAATTTGACCACACTGATAGACTGATACCATTTACATATAAATCTTTTTGCAGAAGCAATTAATTTTCTTAAATTTCACTTTGTAAATTTTTATCGCATGTTTGAATTTGCGGTCAGATTTCCACCCTTCGTGGGCCTACTCCTTTCATGACGAGTGGTACATGAACTTGAAAAAAATAATGTTGTTTTATAGTTTATCGTTTGAATATCCAACAATATGCCCAGAAGAGAAGTCTTTCCGTAAGCTAATGTAAGCTAGTGATGCTCATTATAATCCCGAAGAATTGCAGAAACTATTCAGTCAGTATACTCAACCGGATTTGAGATTTTTATCATACTGCTACTTGTGGGGATTTTAATCATGACACCCATTATGAACCGTGGCAGTTTATACATGTACCCTTTTATATTTCCTTAACTTATTTTTTTCCCATTTGAATATATACGAGAGTTTTCCAGTTTGAGGAAGAGAATTAGGAATGATTTTTTTCTGTTGAAGGCGGATGAAACTATCCTGATTTTATTTTTCGTTGAAGGCATCACGATAATCGTGCGCAATGTATTGAATGTACATGTATTCATTGATATTAGATTACGCTATCAAGAATACACATGTATTATATCTTTCTTCCAATTCTTTTGCAATCTGACAAGTGTTTATAATATAAAACGAAGGACATGGAAACAAATTAGAGACATTGAAAAGATCATTTGTTGCTCCCGATCTGTCGCCATCTTCCTTCCTGTCAATGTACTTTGAAGAAGATTAATGTAGTATCTCACAAATCTGCCCAATATCCACGCCAACGGATACCAGGAGCTGGCAGGAATATTAAAGCTGTATTGTCGCCCTCCAAAAAACCCACGCGACTTGTCATATGAGATCTTGCACAATGAATAACAGGAAGAATCTCGGAATTAATTAAAGCGTAGGCAGGACTTGGATAAAACCAGCTGCTCTTCTGCGCAAATCGGTCGTCGAAGGAATATACAATTTCAACTCCTCAGGTCCATGTCTTGTAAATGATTGTGAGAAACTGCCCCCATTCTCTCTCTCTCTCTCTCTCTCTC
>CAJDSM010065006.1:0-14708 GCA_903981925.1 Ostrea lurida | reverse complement strand
AGAAAGATTAACTAACTCATTTATTCTGGAAAGGAATTATTTTGAATTATGCAATATACGTCGCAGTTCATAGAGGACATAACTTCCCAAATTAGTAGAAAAACCCTTAAAAAAAATTCATGATTGAAAAGTAACCCAGAAATAAATAATATAATCAGCCATCGTTTGAACTTTCTCTCTCTCTCTCTGAGAGATTGATTGATTACTAAGTATTTGTTGTTTTTCGTCCCATCGAGAATATTTCACTCATATTGAGACGTCACCATTGCCGGTGAAGGGCTGCGAATTTAGACCTATGCTTAGCACTCATGGCTTTTAGCAGTGAGGGTTCTTTAGCGTGCTACACATGCTGCGATACGGGACCTCCGTTTTTAAGGTCATATCCGAAAGACCCGTGATTCTCACTTCTAAATGCCGAGCTCTTGGCGAACGAGCAATCACTACCTATTTTCACGTCTTAGGTTTGACGCGGTCGAGTGCCGAGCACGGGGCTCGAACGCACGACCTCCCGATCACAAGGCGAGAGCTCTACCACTGAGCCACCGCGACCGGTCTCTCTCTCTTTAAATAAGCACTATCTATGTATTTGCAGTTTATGTACCTTAATTAATGATTTTCTGCTTTTACAAATCTAGATGTGCAAAATTCTGACCAATATAAACATGGTAAATATTCTACTTTGATACTTCCCCTGATTGAAGATTTTTGATCGGCACGAGACAACATGCTTACTGTAGGATTACAAATGGAGTTTATCGTTTTCTTTCATGGATTATGATAATAAAGGGAATTTTGCCACTACTTGGGTATTTTCGACAAGTCTGCACGTACATCTCCGGCCCTTTACAGATCAGGTAAACTGTTGTCCGTAGCATTCGATGCGTTTTCAATGCGAGCATCCATCTCGTGTACGAGTGCAGTGTGCACATTTCTGTATTTTCATTTGCTTGAAGTGAGTAAATAACATATGGTATGAATTCTTTGCCATTTGCTTATTCTATTCCATCAATCTATAGCTTATAAAATATTTCTTCAAGTTATTGCATATTTGGACGTGTTTACTGTAACTGTGCATACATTGCATGTACAGATGTATAGAGCTTTTTATTCTAAACGTATTTTTCAAACTATTAGGATTATATACAGATGTACGATATTTTTATTGTAATTTTGAGCGCTTCTTGGTATTCTAAAATGTTATCTCCTGTATAATATACTATAGGAGATGTACGTGTTACCTGTCGAGGACCGCACAGGTAAATCAGAAACACTGATGTGAATTGAAGCGTAGCACAGCTCATCCCCTTATATACTCTGCAGATCCTGACACATATAACAATAGAATATCCAACTAATATGGCGGATTGGCAAAGTAAGATGGCGGACTTGAAGAATTCTGCTATATTTATGAAATCATGTCAGCTTTAACGACTTCTACTCAAGATGGAGCACTATGGAATCACGGGAACAACACTATGCTTCTGAGAGACAAAACCCAGTCAGTAATGTTAGACGGACACGCATCAGCCGCTCTAGATGTTCTCTCCAGAAATTTCACCATTAATCATGATCTACAATGTAATCTAGGCACATAAACAACACCATTGGCAAGGCTACACGCACCCTAGGATTTCTACGTAGAAACCTATAGGTAGATGCAAACCATCAGTCAGCCTATCGAACTCTAATTCGATCATCAATAGAGTACGTTATGCCTTTTTCATATGGGACCCCCATCAGGCCACACTAATAAAGGATATTGAGACCATCGAGGGCAGCCCAATTCGTATTCAACGAGTACACAGACCGGCACTTCTCCAGGTTGCGTTACAGATCTACTGGACCAACTAGGGTGGAATATCCTCCACGGTCCAGAACAGGCACAACGGTACGAGATTCGCCACAACCTAGTAGACGGACCTGGGGACAGTAGAACAGGAGGAGGGCGCAACTAGGTACCGCCAACACAGAATATAGCAAGAGAAGAAAGACATTGCAAGTACTGTAAGATGAGAAATAAAACGTTTTATATTAAAATGTCCACACTGTGCTAATGTCAGAGCAAGCTATGGTTGTTTAGGTACAGAATTTGAAATCTAGGTATATCTAAATATAAATTGGCGAAGTAAACAATGCTAATCGTAATCATAGTCCCAACAAACATATATACAAAATCGAGTGTAGGACAACACGGACCTCAGACAAAAGCGAAGGCAGGATCAGGTGCCATGGAGGAGTAAGCATCCTTTGCTGACTGGTCACACCCGCCGTGAGCCCGTAGTCGAAACAAAGTAAACGGGGTTACCCGTCGTCAAATCTAGTATCTAACAAAGGGTATGAAACAAATCAGTCAACAATAGGGCTGTGCGATAATACCGGTATTCTGATTGCTATTCGTTTCTAAAAAAAAATATCGTATCGATCGCGATACGTTTTTTGAATACTGGTATATCGGAGAAGATGGACTCAGAAAGTACGTTTAAACTCGAGATTTCTCACATCTAATATAACGTTTCATATGGCTGAAGCATTTCTGTGATTGTGCAAAACACTAAGATAATAGTTTTTCTACTTCCAACAGAGCAACGTTCGGTCTATGTTGTGAGAACACTTGTTTTTCAATTTTTGTGTATTCTGCATGGATCAATGAAATAAGAGAAAAGATCGTTGATATTTTTATTGGAAAATATTGCAATACATATCGCAATACATTTGAAAATATCGCAATATATCGCGATACGAACATTTCACCCGATACGCAGCCCCAGTCAACAAACAAGGTAATTACAGCGACCGTAGAATTTGCGAAATGATGACTTTAATTAAACGAGATTCGCTATAACCCTGCAACATCAACTTTTTTGTTAGTAGTTAAGTCCTCATACGCATGGCATGTTCTTTTGTATCGAAACAACTGAAAGACACACACACCATAAGCATGTGATAGATCCTTGTGTTGGGGAAAAGAAAAGAAAAAAAGTAATGGTTCAGCTGGGGGTCGAACCCAGGACCTTTCGCGTGTGAGGCGAACGTGATAACCACTACACTACTGAACCCGTTGAAATGGGGTGGTGTAAAAAATGTATTTAACCACTTTATTTGTATATTTATCCTTTGAATATTTTCACATAATTAAAAATAAAATCTTTTCATGAAAAATCGCATATTTCTGTGGGCTTAGAACGAAATAGAGACGATGATATCCGAATGATATTGTCACGCCTTTCCCCAAAATATCATTAGCATATCATTACCCAGAATGCACCGCTTTGAATAACTCGTCAGCAGCCATATTTGTTGATTACTGTCTGAGGAGGTTGTGATAAAGAAAAATGTAAACAATGAAGAGCAAAACGGTAAAACAGACTTAATTTTGTGCTCCGTGTGAATTGCATTCTTTTCTGCATTTCTTTACATGCATTTGAACTCGTTTTCCTTCGTCATGCCGTAGTTTCAGCAAGTCTTCGCTTCAAAATGTGAAATAAACTTGCACACACCATGCCTTCATTAGAGGTTCGTATTTTAACTCCAAAAGTGGTTATTTTTTGCTAATTTTGGGGTAGATTTAAGTTAAGTGTTTATTTATGTATTTTTTGCAGTTTAGGAACTCTCATGACGTGAGCATGACACGTGATTAGAAAGGAATTTTGTTCGATTTTACCGCAGTACAACCCGTTACGCGAAGCCATGTCACCGGCAATGCACCAGTCAATATGAGCAAGGTGGGTTAACATTCTTGTTTTTCTTTGAGAAATTTGTTTCGTTTTCAGCATTTTTACAGGTATAACTTGGAAGACGACAGATTTACTTCCAGAAAATGGATTTTGCAACGTTGTGCACATCGGACGCCATCTTGGAAAATTGTAAATTTGTGGAAGACTCGTTAGATATTAGACATGTCTTCAATTTTGCATGGTTATTAATGACAATAAATGTAATATGCTGCTTATTTCTGGCGTACCTGTGCTATAGAGCTTCAAATTAGCAATTATTTTTAAAGGTAACATGAAAAATATGTTGAAAAATATCCATAGTTTCACAAGGCTTTGTTGATGCTTTCACGCTTGATTTTTGCAAATTCAAAAAAAGATTGGCAAAATCTGTGTATAATAGATCTTGGACATGTCTAATTCATGTTGATTTGAAGTCAGTAGTGCAGTGACTTTGATTTGACCTTCATTAAAATTGAATTTGAATGGGACCCATTTTAGAAAAATTACCATGTATTTGGACTTAGATTTTTTCAGGGAAATAGTGAAAATGTTGCTTTCAAAACATACATTGTCATGAACATTATATATGTGTATTCTTTGTTGCAATCTAATGAGTCTAGAATACATGGCAGTGCATTGGATGTTTTTATTTCTTTATTTGCAATTACCTCGTAATTATAGACATATTCTAATTGGGTTTTTTTTGTTTTTATATTGTATCCACCAGATGTATGAAACTCCAGGCATTTACTGAGTGTTTGCTTTTTAAAGAGTGAACTGCCTCTTGGATATATTATTTACATTAAATGTGCTGTTGATTTGTGGTTATGAAAAAGGATATGATATTTGATTGGTTTTGAAGGCTGTACAATGAATGCCACAATGATTAGCTTTAGACATTGTGGCACGTTGATGCATATTATTTTATCTAGCTTTGTAAATGGTTTGATTACAAAACAATGCATATATACAGAATTTGAAGAGGAAAAAAAATATTTAATGCTATTGCTTCCATTCTCTGCTCTATTGCAAAATTTTGATAACTCTTAAATCAAGAATGTAATTATGCTATCATGATACCATTGATAGTACTGTTATGGGGGAAATGTTAAATAAATTCAATACATTTAGTCTTAATTAGATGGAATATATATATATATATAAAATTAATGATGTTGTAAAATCAAGGGGAAATTACTTGTATTAAATCCACAGGTAGTGCATAGCAAGTAAATTATGTAAATATCATTAAAGGTTAAGGTTAAAAGGATAACACATCTACATGTAAAAATCAAGTAAATTTGAAAAATAATTTATTCTTGAAGAACATCCAATTATTTATATTCTGGATATATGTTGAAACCACAAAAACCGAGGTCCTGTGTCACAGCAAGTGTGGCATGATAAAGATCCCTCCTTGCTCAAAGGCCATGAGCCCCAAGCATAGGCCTAAATTTTGCAGCCCTTCACCAGCAATGGTGACGTCTCCTCATGAGTGAAAGATTCTTGAGCGAGATGTAAAACAATATACAATCAATCATCTTATAAATATGATAAATTGTCAGCCTGAATTTTGAAGAGCATGGACAATTTAAGGTGCTCTAATTCCTTCACAAAGAAATGATTTTCCTAATGATTGATACTGAATTAAGGGTGTTTTTGTTTTTTCTCAGTAAATCAGCATTCTTGTAATGTCAGTGTTCTTATTCCCAATTTTTTTAAAAAAATATTTGTTTAACCTTTATTAATAGTGAACAAATGTCTGGAATAAAATGCACTTTGTTGTCAACATATCAGATCCTTTTGCTTTCCACCCTTCAACTCCCATCTCTTTTTATTATGCCATGGTGTAATTCAAATAAGGGAGATAAATGTTAGAATAAATATATTTATCAAAATTCAAATCCTTATAAGTCACTTTTGGAATGGGCCTTTCTCTGTGGAATTGACCTAGGAATTGTATTTGACATAAATCACGTAATGATGAAACAAAGATGGGTATCCTGTTTATTGATATATCTTTCATTATTTTTTTTTTTCCATCGGTTGATCTAGTGTTGTTTGGAATAAATGTGTTTTCTAAATAAGTAGTAGTATATTGTGGAGGTTGAAATCTTTTCATAGTGATTCCAAAGAAATTTGGGGTTCCTGAGGAATGAGAGTATGGTTGTATATAGACTAGAGCCTCTTATAAATGCAACTAGATTGCAGAACTTACTCATCCAAACGTTAACATTGACTTCAATTTTCTGTCTCTATTTATTGAGATTTATTGAACTCCATAATGAAAGTAACATTGTAATCTAAAAAGATTGCAGTGTAAGACAGATTTTACATATGCTCATTGAATTTGAATCAAGATGAATCAGATGATTAAGTTGTATTTTATATTATATGCAGTGAATTTTATTTATTCATTTATTTAATTTTTTTTTCTATAGCAAGTTTATAAAATATTAGAAGATCAAATGAATACATAAATTACATGCCACTTTATGGAGTACATAATGATAGAATTAAAATCTGTCAGATAGGACTTTTATGAATTATTGCTTTTTTGGGCTCAATTATTTAATGTATTAATGTGTGTCAGTAGGACACATATTGTTAAGAATGGTGTAAGAACTAAGATATATGTTTATGATGGAAATTATTACCTTCATGTAGATTTTCATTGGTAGATTATCACAAAGGGAAAAGTTAGCTAGAATAGATCTTGATCAGACATTGTTGCCTTTCAGTTATGTTGTGCTACTACATTTTAAATCATTGACATGGTGCATTATTCTATAAATCAGGCAATTTAGACTGTGCACTTGGATTATAAGAACTACATATTGCCATGATTTTTGTTCAAATAGCATTGAATATGTACATATGCATATACTTTGATCTCTGTAACCCATGTATGGTATGTCTTTTGGAAAACCCTATTTTCTCCACTATATGCTGTAGACGATAATTATTATTCTTTTAGATAGATTTTCATTCATATACCATTCTATTACATGATGTAGTTGGAGAATATTCAAAAGCTAGTGTTGTCTTTGGGAGAAGCTGATACATCCAGACACAAGAATTCTTAATAGGATACAATTATTTTGTAATGTATGTATGTGTGTGTGTGTGTATTTATGATATGTATTTTTTATTCAATTCTGAAATGTGTGTGCATTTGTAGCTGTTGCTGTTCAGAGAGTGTACAACATAGATTTGTTGAGAGTTAATGTTATTTGTTTGATTGAATTTGTAGGACAATCTCAAATTTGTGATGATTTAAAGCAGTACCATCTGCAATGAATTGTATATGCTTATTTTAATCAAGAGAGGTAACTACCTATGCACAAAATGGATGCTTCAAACAAAATGGCCGACACTAAGATTTGAAGTGCAACATCAGACTTTGATTTAAATATGGGTGGTCATAGCAGAGAGTTTATGAATATTTGGCATTGTATTTGTTATGTTTGCAGTATTAAATTATATTTTTAGGAAATTCATGTACAATTTTTGTGTTTTTGACATAAAAATTGTATTTAACATGTCTTGTTGAGACATGTCAGTGGGGGTGTGGCATTGACTTGCATGTTAGTATAATTATGTGTGTCATATTTGTTAACAATGAATTTGTTTGGTTTATTCATGATGATTATTATTTATTTAAAATAAATGTTTGTTCCCTCTTTAATATAATTGTACTTTGAGGGGGAATTTTGTTTTTGTTTTTCTTTTTTTTTTTTATAACTTACATTTTCAAGTGTAGACTATACACATTGTCCGCAGAGGAGATTCAAGTTATTTAAAGTACCATTATACAATTCTGAACCACAATAAATATTTTACCAGTGACTTTTACCTCAAAATGCTTTTGATTTATTGTAGAATTTTTAATTTTTAAAGAGGGCCCATTTTCAGGAAATGGGTTTGATTAAAGCACCCCTCCCCCCTCCTTTTTAATGGAATAGAAGAAGAAAAATATGATGGATTTTGAGTGTTTAAAAGGAGTATACATGTATTGCTAGAAATTTTTCGTTCTTTATTGATAAAGCCCATTACATATCAGAAGAGTTATTAAGTAATGTGTGGTAATTAAAATAAATATATATATATAGTTATATACACACACACTTGGCTTCTTTGAGTTACTTTAACCATGTCACTCTATTTCAATATCATAATGTGTTTTTAATTTTTCATTTAGTTGCATCCACTCTATGCAGTCTGACAGAGGTTGGGAGACTATTTCTAAATATGCAATAATAGCATATTTTCACAAGACCTGACCTTGCATCCACTAGCCCTGCCAAACTTTCTTGCAAAAAAAAGAAAACAGTTTGATGCTTTCTCTTAGTATTTAATCTTTTTAAACGTATTTGGACAAGAACCTCCTTGTCTCTATTAAAGATAAGCTAAATTCTCTACCCACAGAAATTCTTCTCTTTATTAAGGATAAAACTACCTTGACCCTTCTCATTTTCATAAACCTTAGCTGGCTTAGATGAAGTTTCTCATATTTAATCATTTATTAGATTAAAATGAATTTAAATTATATCTATTTAAGACAAAACTTGGCGTCAAACATTCACCTTTTTAATTAGCAACAAGTGAATCTTAAATAAATCATCACTTTCGACTGCAGCTTAACTATTACAATTAAAAATAGATTTTATATCATCACATGGTTTAAAATGTTCACGGAGGTGTTGTTAATTTTTAAAAATTTTTTGTTCTTTAAAGTTAAATATGAGAGATTTGTTACTGATTGGAAACCTATTTCAGTGTCTTAACAAATTCAGAACATAATCCAAACATCTTTTCTTTTTTTTTTTTTTTATCATATTTATGCACCAGTAATTTACATCATTCTTAAAAGACTTGTACTAAAATGTGTGTTATCTACCTTATGCCCTAATGATTTGAGGGAAATCAGTTGTGGATATTGGGTATTTTTCGATTTGGAATATTTCCATACATGTGTGTGTGGGTAACTATAGTTTTGTTGTGCAACCTTTTCACATGATGCTTTGAATTTATTATGCAACACGTCGTGGACATCATTTAGATTTGACATTGACAAAGTTCTAAAAACGCTGGATTAAATGATGAAAACATCCTGTTAATGTCCAATATGTTTTTGGGAAATTTCATGACCATTTTTGTGAGGGCAAACTAACTGCCTGAATAGTGTAGTTATTCTTGTGTGTTAAAAATACTAGACATGTCACATTATGATAGATTGACATTGCACTTGGGATTAGAGGGCATTTAAAGAAAATGAAGGTGATAACTAAATTAATCATTTCTATAATTTATTTTTGTTTCGGTATTTTTATTGTTGATAGTACATGCATGTTTTAATTGCACAGTTTAGTAACATTGCGTCAGTCACAATGAAGTTATGCTTCATATATTCATTTCTGTATCAAATTTGTAAATAGCACACACACGTGAATATATTTCAGTTATGCATGAATGTTTTAAGTATTATTGTTTTAATTTGACCAATTCCTGTAGATCAGAATAAAATCTGTTTTCCGAAGTTTTGTAGTAATATCAGATTTTTGGGTGAGGTTTTTATAAAAATTAACTTACCTAGCACATGCTCTAATTTAGATAAAATAGATGCCTATTTCCATCACAATTGAATACAGTAACCTGCACAGGAAATATTTATTTTAGTTGTTCATTTAGATTTTAGAAGAAAAAATGATGACAACATTACACATTGTCGTTCAGTGATCAAAATAGTGATACAGTCTGAAGTTACAATGCATAGCAAGTGGTTTTTGATGGATTGTGTGGGAGGGACATTCTAAAAACTGAAGTTTTAAATATATACATATATATAGCATTCTGGTCAAGAGGAGGTAACTACAGAAAATCAAAATGGATGCTCTATTTTGACAAACAAAATGGCTGACATGTGGGGTTTTAAAGTGTGACATTCACTTTTGTGTTTAAATGTGGTTAGAGTGGGCAGATAATTTACAAGCATTTTATGAATTATTTGTGTCTTTTATTGCATTTGACAGTATTCCGTGAAATTTTTGCATGCTTGATGTAATTTTGATGTGAAACTTGTGTTAAAAATATCCTGTTTACAACAATATTATTGATAAGTGAGGGGTTGCTTGTATACTGATGGGGAAAAGTATTTTAAGTAGCAATGTGATTGAATTAATATTTTGTTGGTGATTATTATTGAAATTTGTTTTAACTTGCTGCATTTACTTGTATATATTTACTGAAAAATGTGTTTAACTTAGTTCATCATGGATTTTTGCGTTCATGCATAAATAGTGTCTGCAGAAAAGACATGAGTTATTGAAACAGCCATTATACAATTGTGAACCACAATAAAAATTTTGCCAGTGTTGTTGCACTTTATATGCTTCTATTTAATAGTAAAAATTTAAATTTTTGAAGAGGGCCCATTTTCAGGAAATGGGTTTGATTTCATGTACCCCCATTGAATACAATACACATATACTCATAATAGATATATATAATTGAGGTATTGTGTATTTATTTGATGATGATGTGGTTTTAATTGTTTCAATCAATGTTTCATGGAGATTATAGAATATTTTCTTTGCTAGATGAAATATCTATTGAGAATTTTTCTTTTAAAGTGAATGTTGTGTCATATATTTTTATAAAATGCTATTCAGATGAGACTTGTTTTATGAATGGCATCATTCAATGATTATAAAGTTTGTGCTGTTTTTTAATTGAAATTACAATACTTTGTTGTATTGCTAATAGATATTACATACATGTGTTAAGAAATGTTACTTCAATGTAGTAAAAAATGCTCTTGATCACCGCGGAAGGTGGCCATCATACATGAATAATATCTCATTGAAGCATCCATTATACAATTCCAAACCATGGCAAAGTTCATACTAGTGATTTTTCAATCTGTATGATGTATTGTAATTGTTAAAAATTTGAAAGTTATTCACAAAATTCAAAACTTCTCTCCAGATGGTCCCATTTTAGGACAATTGGAAATGCATATTTAGTAAAATACTGTATGTACTACAGGCAAAAATCTTTTAAACATGTATTGATGTGCGATCACTGGAACATGTATGCTTGCAGTACTACTAATTTAGTTGTGTATGCAGTTTTGTTTCTTTTCTAGACTTCTATTGAAGATCCTGCAGACTTTGACAGTCCGTTATTTGGTCCATTAAGTAATGACAAGAGTCCCAAATCGGTTTCCTCTCAGAAAGACAAAAAAGAATCTGTTAAAAAAGAATCTGACAACAATGGATCCGGCTCAGACTCTGGGAACTCGAGGTGGGTAGTCTTATACATCATAGCTACATATATTGCAGTTTCTGGATTTGCTGATCTTTGTGAAGTAGAGTTTGTTAACTTATGAAATTTAATGCATTTCAGTAGTGGTTCTAGCTCTGATGACAGTGACTCTGAGTCCGGTTCAAGGTCAGGGTCAAACTCGGACAGCTCTTCATCAGAATCGGATGATTCCAAGTCTGATAACAAAGAACAGCGCAAGACAACATCATTGTTAGAGGATACCGATTCACAAGATACCCAGAGTACCACTCAGTCCAACAAACGAGGACGACCACGCAGGTCCAGCATCAATGACATCAAACAGGTGCTTCTTAGTTTCTAACTTGTACATTATTGCAATAACTTTCCATCATTTTTTTTTTTCATTTTTTTTTTTTTTTGAAAGATATATTTGAATATATGACATCCATCTTAAAGATTCTTTTTAATTTCATGCAATGTTTATTCCTTTATTGGTAGATTTTGCGTGAAATGTCTGATGACCCAGACCTCCTTGGTCTTAGAAGGTCAGGACGAGCCAAAAAAGAACCTGTCAGATACAATGCTATGGTAAGGCTTGTAAGACAAAGTGTTACTTGTCATAGAACTGCTTTATTGTTTGATTCTTTAAAATTCAGAATTTGCCTTCAGTGCCTTGTACATGTATTTGATAACAGGTATGCTGGTAATAAATGATATTTTTTTTTTAGGGTGAAAGTGATGATGATGACAAAGTTAAGAAAAGGGGAAGAAGAAAAGGGTGAGAATGTTGACTTATATGTACTTGTTTTTATTTGTATAAATTATATATTGTGTTTATTAGAGTTACAAGAACATTGAAATTTTTTTTATTTTATTTTTTTTATTTTGTATAGATGTATAAGCATGACTTAATGTTGCATGTAATTTCTTTTTTTTTTTTGTTTTTTTTTTTTCATTAATATCTTTATGATAATGAATGTGTATCTTTCTGTTCAAATTTGTCAGCAGTGACTTGTGATGTGTAAAATTGGAATTTCACTCAAACATTTCATTTCTTGGAAAGAATTTTGTAAAGAAATAAATTTGATTTTTGTCAACACAGTCAGCGTGATGTGTCAAGGTTCAAGTCCTTCTGTATTTTCAGAAATTAAATTTATTTCTTAATTTCAATGTTCATCTCTGTTTGAATTCTAGCTGTTAAAATAGATATACTATATTTATAAAGTAACACTGTATTCATACGCACATTTACAGCTGCATTGCATTCATGAGGAAATGGTTGTCATTACAATTAGTAGAAATTTGAAAGCTAAAAACATTGGAAATGTGAATAATCAAAAGTATAATTGTTAGCATATTCGAAAAGCAGTGAAGCAGAAATATTAAATAACCATTGGATTACATTCTAATAATGAAGTAGTGAGCTTTGTGGTTTCTCTCTTTGTGTTATGTGGAATTGCATCCAGTTTGTAGTACCATATTCATCCTATTGAGTGCCCCTGTCCCTATAAGGGCCTCCTTCCGGGACCTTTTTCAACCTACTAAGAATAAGGGCCCCCTCCACCTTGAACTAAACTTACCTTATAGTAGAGTTTTTAATATTTCTAGCAATCTTTGTACTGAATTGAATACATATCTTAAGTCCACCGACATCAATGTCATTGGAATAGCAATATTTTCCAGTAACGATGCATTTCAATGTCCCTCCATGTTTTAAAAAGAATACAACAACTTAACTGATATTTTGAGGCACTTGTCCAACTACTATACCATCCTTTAAAATCGCATATTTGTCCATAGGATTGTTGATCTCTCTTTTTTTATCAAATATTTGCACCTCAGTGGGATTCCAGATATCTTTATAAACACGGAATCTTCTAATGCAAGAAATGTACCTAATATCTGCTGCCACCTCCCCTCTCTGAAATTTTATAAATGCCCGGGGCACTCAGTGGGACGAATATGGTATATATAGTATTTCTTTGGGCTTTCTAAAAGGTGGTGAGTAACTGTAACCCAGCTTCGAAACTGATGTCATCCTTAAAGATTAGAAATGATAAGGCTGGTAAAATTTGATCCATTTTGCAAGTGTAAATTGATGGTATCGGGCATCACTTGAGAGTTGGCAGGCCTCGGTGTCTATAGTTTCTCTGCTATCCATGCTTTACTGATCGTCTATAGTTTCGCTGCTATCCATGCTTTACTGATCGTTGTGTCTTGTAGCATTCACTGACTAGTCTCTGTGTACATTTTTTCAGTTCAGAGGATTGGAACGATTCTGATAGTGGCAGTGATGAGAGTGATGATTACAAACCTTCTGCAAGGGCCTTGTCCAGGTACCCCATGACCAGTCACATGATTCACTAAGTCATGTGACTGACTGGCAAGGCCAGAATAATGACATGCATAAAGTGTTCAATTGAAAACTTGCTGCAAAAAAAAAAAAGGAAAAGAAAAAAAAGAGAACAAAAACATTCTAAATTGATCAATGCCTCTCTCTGCACTGCTATATTTTCTGCATGGTGTTTTTAAAAAAAAAAGATGGGGGGGGGGGGGATTCTAGGGAAATTGCAACCAAAATTGAAATCAGTGTTTCAAACAAAGAAAACTGAGTTTTATTTCATATTATTTTGGATGTGAATTTTGATTTTGGGGATTATTTGAATGCAGTGTTGTGCTGTGCTTTTATTTCCTTAAAACTTGTTTGACTGCTTGTGTTGTGTAGACTAATGTTTTAAATTTTCCATTAATCATGCAATTGCTATTGGCCCCCTATCCGCAAAGACAATAACATCTCTTTCTTTGTGTAACTCTTACCTATTCATAGAAACCTCTACTAGGATAAATTTCAATTGATCTTTTGACAGTATGATCATGAGTATGTAGATTTGCAGAAAAAAGGATTGTAAATTCATTTTTAATCCCCAAACTGAATAAATATTTTATGATGAATCATAATGCTCTCTGGGAGAGTCTGTTAGTTACAAGCATTGCTTTAGCCATAGTCTTTTGTAAGAAATCCTAACTACATTCAAATTCAAATGTAAATTTATCTGTCATCAAAGAAAAACATGTTTATAGATGTAGGAATGGGAATGAATTGATCCATGTGTTTTAAAAAATTGAGTTTGTAAAACCTCCTCAAACCTTAATGTCATTTTGCTGATACAAGAATTAGTGGACAAAATAAATATAGAAGCATTTCTTACATTGACTAATATGAAATTAGTTTTCCAAGATATGTATAAAGTCATAGCTTTTTCTTACTGCTGCTTTGAATTGAAGAACAGCGAATAATGTTGAGAATCTTTTCAGATCTGGTAATAGGAGGGCTCTACGGTCAGCTCCACCCAAACGAAGACAAGTGACCAGTAACAATCTCAGTGATTCCGACGAGTCAGAGAGCGAGGACCGAGACACCATCTCGTACAGATACTCCTCCAAAAAAGTCAGGTGATTGTAGCCCACGTCTCGAAGGAAATACTATCATTTCTCAATAAGTCGTTCTTGTCAGTAATGCATATTGATAACAATCATCAGTACTTGGATTTTTGTTGTAGGCGTGATTACACAACTCGAAGAAAAGGAAGTAAAAGCAAAGTGAGGTAAGCATGAGCTGAAGCATTGAAATAAATCTTGGCTTTCATTTACTTCAAGGCACCCAATATTTTGCCCCGATTTACTTTGGGACACCAACCCCATAAAATA
>CAJDSM010065004.1:0-20614 GCA_903981925.1 Ostrea lurida | reverse complement strand
TGACAGCAAAGGGAACAATGCAAGCCAAGCAATATTGATAGAAAATGTTTGGGAANCAACAGCAAAAGAAACAATGCAAACCAAGCAATATTGATAGAAAATGTTTGGGAATATTCAGGATTCACCAAAGAAAACTCTTCGCTCTTTCTTGGCCGTGGGCCTATGAACATTCAGAAATATATCTCAATTTCAAAGCCATGATCGACAGAGTACTCTTTGTAATATATGCGTTATCGAACCGTTCTATCTCAAAATTACAGATAATCAGATTAATGCATGTCAATTAATGAAGGCACGTGTTATGATTCGTTTTATTGATGCCCGAATTTCTTCCAGTGACAAGAACTGTGTGAGCCGTTGATAATTAGACTAATTACAGAATGATGAAACACCGCTTTATTTAATAGTGACGAAAGAGTAACTTCGTGGGTGATCATTACCTGGTAGTATCGTTCCAAAATTACGTTAGAAATAGATCTTAAACACAGTCTACATTCTCCACGCGTCGAGTGCTTTCTGTCATTTTGATGAAAAGTGGCGGGAAATGACATTTATGTGATCGTCTGCTGGTCGATGCTTAAATTCAATCAGGAATTGACAACACGAAAAACAAGAAGAGGGGCGAGTTTTGGAGAATATTTACGCTATCCGTAACATAAAAATGTCAGAGCGTGGATTGTTGATGGTAAAATTGCTGATAGACATGAGTAAAATGCAATAAAAGTTCAAAACATTAAAACTAAACTAAATAAAACCCTGACAAGACTAGCTATCATTTTAAAAATATAAACATGTATATATGAAATTCAACATGATCTTAACGACACTTGCTAAAAACAACCCCTTTTAAATTTTTTTTTTTGAAAATGGAAACGTTTAAGCTTTTATAAGTAAAATGAATACTGTTCATCTACTGGAATGTGATTCATGCCCATGACCTCTGAATTAAGTCCAAGGCAGTGGAGGAAAGTGTAGAATTATATATGCCACATGTAGTAGGTGGGGGTAATGTGGTTCAACTTTAGGACATCATAGAAAATTTACAAGTCCCTTATCATTTTTTAAAGGAATTTATATTTGTACAATGTAGTTATTACAACTATATTAATCCCCCCCCCCCCCCCAAATATTTATCAACCCATACATTCGTTTTGTTTATTTCATTATAACGAATTACTAGTGCTTACTATTTATTCTGTAGTTATTGAATAGTTATGGAAATCAAAGAATGGTTGCCGACCACATCAAACGCGATCTCCGTCTGAGTACGAAAGCTACACACCTCTCGTGCCGTTTATGATTCTTTTTCCCTATTTTTTGAAACACTGCACATGCCAATGACTATTTCAAAAGCACTGTATTAAAACCAAACATTTTAGAATTCTTAATTTGAAACTAATAAGTCTTATTAAATCCACTATTTTGAATCCAATCAACATGACAAATTGAGGTATATTTACTCTATGTTTTGTCTAGGAGTTAATGCAATACGCAGATAAAAAAAATCATATTATCTTATAAATACACGAGGGCTTGAACTGCGACACCTTACATCAGCATGAATACTTCATGATGCGCATTAATTATAACGCTTCACGAAGACAAGGCTGGCGTGAACTGTTGCTGTTCATACCCACATGTATTGTCAAAAATGAAATTTATTTTTATACAGCGTATTTATATTTTACTATAATTTCTGTCGGAACATTTCCCGTCATTAAAACATTCGTACTATGATTATCAACATTCATACGCACACTGTTGATGAAGAGATGGCGGTCATTTCAGTTGATACATGTAAAACTATATCGAAGGCAAACACATTGGAAATGTGAATATTTCTATGACAGACGAACATGTACAAACGGGTTGAAAATCGACAAAATACAGAGATGAGAGATATAACATATCACTCCTCAGCAAAAGTGAACTAATATTAAGAAAAAGGGAGATATGATATATGCGCAATGACGTATATATATATCTTGGAAAATTATCTGAATTACAATATCAAATGAATTCACGAGGTGATAGTCATAATACTTTGGAACTACAATCGATAGTTACCAAATTGATATTCAATCGATAGTTATCAAATCAATGTACAATCGATAGTTACCAAATTAATATACAATCGATAGTTAACAAATCAATGTACAATCGATAGCTACCAAATTAATATACAATCGATAGTTATCAAATCAATGTACAAACATGGAATTTAATTGAATTTTTTTTTTTACTTTTAAACAATAAACAGATGAAACTAAGTTACTACGCGAATGAACAATCCACCAACAATTAAGAAACTTTTCGTTTCATTCCGACGCAATTAGAACAGCAGTGAAGCTGCTTTTGCCAAGAGAGGTCGGTCAGATTTGCACGACTGAGCGCACTTCGAAATCTCGTGCATCTCATATTACAAAAACATAAAACTATAAAATGGAATCAAAGATAATTCAGTGTTTTCTTTCTATAAAAACTTTTCCTCGTCAGGGACCCTGTTTACAAGCTTGCAACACTTAAGATGGACAAAAAATCGCATGGTTTTACGGAGGTTATCATATATTTGATAAATGTAGAAGATTGTGTATCGAACTGTAGAAATAAAGGAGAGAACATTAATATAAAACGGTCATAGGTAACCACGTTTTGTTGAAAATAAGTGCAAACAATTCTCAGAAAAAATTTATCCAGATTTACCTTATCTAATACACTGTAATCGGACACCCCATTCCTTTCCCTGACAAAGGCCTCGTCAAAACTGTAGTAACCAAAAAACTAACTTATAATAGACGTATATAACAGAGGCGTAGCAACGAAAAAATATTAGTACTGCTTTGAAGCGGAAGTGCATTTTTGGTAGGGGGGTTTCGGACATGCTCCCCCGAAATTTTTTGAAAAATTGAAGCAAATTTGTGCATTCTGAAGCCATTTCAGAACATATCATGATATCCTACATATGCCATATACATTGGTACGGTTTTCCGTACCTTGAAAAATTATTGGTTTTTTAACTAAAAATTGCTGAAATTATTGGTACTGTTTTCTGTACCTTGGAAAATTATTGGCACCAAAGCCGTACCAACGTACCGCCTGCTGCGCCCATGTATAAGGGAACGTGAAAAATAATCGTACATTGTAATATCTTGTATAAGCGAATTTTCCTGTAAATTGTCGTCTNTGTACCGCCTGCTACGCCCATGTATAAGGGAACGTGGAAAATAATCGTACATTGTAATATCATATAAGCGAATTTTCCTGTAAATTGTCGTCTTGATATTATTTCACAGATAAGATCTTGAATTCCTTGCCGTGTACTATACGGCGCCAACTGTAGGATTTAACCATTTACGCGGAATGGTTGTTATGTTTCTGCGATTATAATGTGAAGCGCTGTTATCACGGATGTTATATATCTACAAATGTACCATAAAGACAAATAACATCATCTGTTTTAGCAGACCATACAACCAAATTGGTCTACGTAATTCTAAATGATAACAAGTAGTACGGCAATCAATATTCGCCACACGGAAATTTTTCTCAAGTGTGGGGGTCGAAACCTATACTTACAGTATCTTACAACTAAACCTCCAAGGAAATATATACGTGAAAGAAGAGCAATAAGGGATTTCTGACTTCCGACATGGTTACATTAAATTCTTCTGGATCCAGGATGCGGATCCGGATTACCACCAAAATTTACTGGGTTCTTCCCTAGACCAAGATACATCTGTGTACTAATTTTCAAAGCAATATGACCATTAGTTTTTGCATGAGGTTGTTAACAGACAAATAAATCCACAAATAAATAAATAAACGCCTCCAATTTTTTTTTACCCCCTTGGAGGGGGTAAATATGTGTTTTTGGCCAATCCCAAGGTTGGTCCGGATCCTGCCACTCCCCTGCTTCCGCCACTTGTATAGTCTCAGTCTCTACATTATATGTGTTATGTTATATAACCTGTCTGAGTTCGTGAATAGTTGCTAAAACGAATAGCATACGTGTCTAGAGAAAGGACCAATAACGTAGGGAACAACCCGCGATATTTAACAGCAGATTGACAGAAATAAATTCATTTGAAACCAATAAAAGAGCAATTTATCTCTTAACCAATCAATGACCGATCGATGCCCCAGGTCATGATTACGCACTATCGGGGTGTCCGTATACATTGAAAACTTGACTTTCACAAAAGAGTATCTCGGAACGATAACACAAATGGGGTATGTGTCAATATTTACACGTCAATTGTGTTGATTTTATTGGTTGAAAGAAATGTGTTACTTACGCTATTCTGGGGAATTTAACAATATTGTTCCAGCATGATTGTGTTCTTTTTAAACTATTTAGAATCAACTGAAATGACGGTGTCTTGTATGAGAAAAGGGTTATTCTTGTTAAGAAATGAATCAACCACTTGAGAATGGAATGAATATTATACGATATAAAATGGTCCGCGGAAGGGAACACACACACACACACACACACACACACACACACACCACCACACACAATAATGATTAATCAAAATTATGTTTCTGTAATGTTTTGAATGCATTTTACTCGATTTAATATATTAGCATTTCGCACGTAATGCAATGTAATAAATCATGACCATATGTTCATTATCGGGCGGCCCAATCACAGAGAGCTAAGACGGCTTATTGATGCAGTACAAGGGTCGGTATCTCTGTTTATATTCGTACATGATCTTATCGTTACAAGATACCAATATTGTTTGAAACTCCAACATCAAATCGCGATCAAGAATACGACGATACAAAATTCTAATCCTGGTCGTGTCGCGGAGGTTTACCCTGTCACGTGGCCTGCTTACAGAGATCAAGCTTAGCCCTACAAAAAAACGGCCACATCCAAATGTTGAAGCTTATTGTCAAACTGGCGTCGAACAAGAACATTGACAGGCTTTTGGCCTCGGATTAATGTTTGCGATAACAATAAAGAAACTATTCTATTTTCGACTTAAAAAATCAAGCAGACGGATGCTCCTTACCAATGGAATCGAGTGCAACTTGTTGCTTCTTAATTTAAATCAAAAGATACGATGACGTAAAGTTTCTATATGTACGTGCGATGGCATGAGCAAAGTTATGGTAGTACGTGCATTTTTTTTCTTCTGATTTGCATCTTCGTTTTTCATAAGAACTGCAGTGCAGCAATTGATAAAACTTCTTTTGGCTAGAATTTCCTCAGCTTCTCAGTGACAGCATATCATGTGCATAGGTTCTTGTTTGATTTGTTATTTTTTCATTTCAATCGTTGACGTGAACGCCATCTTATCTCGATATTTTGAGAATCTCTTTATTTGTTCTGTGATTTTTTCCCGGGATAACTTTTTAAATACAATTAAAAGCTCTAGTATCCCACCGGATAATTCAGCCAAGTATGTCACTCGAACAATGCCAACCTGCCTCCCGTATGAAAGGCCATTTCACAGACAGAAGAAATAACAAGCTATTCGTACCCCCAAGGTTAAAATTCAATTCTTTACGGTGGCATTATGTATATTGAAGCTTAACTTGTAAACAAATTAAAATAGGATAAATTGTTCGCGAAAAGGACCGTCCGTTGGAACGCAAGAAAAGACTAAAATTGCTTAAGTTTGAGAGAGAAGATTGTTTCCTTTTTATGATAGAAATAAAAATTTCAAACAACTTTAATATTTTTGCAAGAGGAAATTCGATTGAATTCAAACACAAGTAAAACATTTTCTTCAGCTTGTAAAAATAAAAGCACGTGTAAAGATGAAAACGGAAGCTTTCATGCAGTCCTTCAATGTACAAGTTGCCAAAGTGATGCAACAATGTCGAAAACCCCTGATTCATGCTATAAATCTTCGTCTTTGATATTATTTTTGTCTAAATCCTTTGCTTTGTTGATGAATTTAATTTTGATACTTTTCCAGAATTTCCTATGAATGTTTATAATTCAATTATATACTCTCCTGCTCAAAATAAAACGACTCTCGGCGCCGCATTCCATGCGCCATATTTCCAGGGATAGGGTGTCGCAGAACGGGTTTACTTGTTTAATTGCTGTGCGTTTTGGCGTTGGGGCTCGATTTTTCTTGTTGCAAATTACTTTCGTCTTCAAAAATAGGCCCATGGTTCTTTTTAATCTGCATTGGAGGTTTAAATGAAAGAAATGTCGCTCTCAAATTATATCTATAAGCAGTAATGAAAAGATGTCAATGGATTCAACAAGAGACTTGAAAGAAAACATGGCATCTCAAACGTTGCGATGTTTCTACTTTTTCATTCGTATTGTACAATTTTTCATTTGATGCAATTGTATATTTTCCATTTGTAGTACAAAATATTTCCTTTGTATTGTATAATTTTGCATTTGTATTGAATATTTACATTTTGTATATTATCTTCTCCATTTGTAATTTAAAAAGTTTCATTCTGGTATTTTAAAAAAAAATTATATTGTATATATATATCTTTTTTTTTTGGGGGGGGGGGTTATTTTATATTGTATCTGAAGGATTGTTTATTTTTAGTTTGTTATTAAGGATTTCATTGGATTCAACCAAATTTCGATTATCAAACCATGTGAGATCTTAATCACAGTCACTGTTTATACCTACATGTATATATAGATTCTATTGAATTATCGACTTTGTGTTTAGTCCTGCAGGGAAATGGGAATAATTTTGTCTTGTGGCTGAGCATTTCGCTCGTTTTCAGCACGATTCACGTTAAATATTGACCAATGAAATCCTTCAAAACAAATCAAAATTACACAAATGAAAAAAAAATTACAAATGAAAAATTTGTAGTTCAAATAAAAAAATATGCAATGAGTCAATTTACCAATACAACCCGTTATTGAGTGAAATGTTCTTTATACACTGTGACTGCATGATTTTGACGACGGAATATCAAGACAATGGGCTCACGCCAGGTGTGACCAGTCGACAGGGAAGCTTACTCCTCCTCGGCAGTCGATCCCATCTCTGGTATATCCACGGCCAGAACCCGTGTTTGCCCTAATCTTTATAGGAATTAAGAGATTGATCACTGTTTGTTATCTTCAAAATTTCACAATTCAAATAAAAATTATGGAATACAAAGGGAAAATATAAAATTTATGTAAATGATAAATTATACTAGATCAAATATTGCAACATTTGAAATGCAAGGAAACAACAAGTTAGCTATAGAAATCAAAATCCTCTCAATATGTTCAAATCGATACATATACTGAAGGAAAAAGCAAATACGATCAATTATACAATACGTCATTTATTAACGAAGTATTAATTATACGTGTTTGGTAATAAAACTTCACAAAACATAACAAAACAAATACACACCACAGGAAATAGAATATCATATCAAACATACATAATAAATACATGTACAGTTAATTAGTACCCGTGGTTAGAATTCTGTTAGTCTCACGTATTGATGAGACTGCGTGTCCATTGCACGTCCGAGTTTTCTCATCAATTTATAGTCCACCTGGTTAAAAAAGATCTTGAAGTTACGGAAGACAGATTACATTATCAAGACCAATATCCGCATTTTTTCTCGCAAACATTTTCATCCCCTACAAATCAAACCAATTGATTGCTAGAGAATTAGCATTCGAGCACTGCACAAGTAAGACCAAAGAATAGACAAACTCTTTCTTATTTGAAAGTTTTTAAAGTCTGTGAATTCATTGAGATAGAAATGAATCCTTTGATTCCTGCTAGAGGGTTTCATTTGTTTCAGGAATATCCATCTAATATAGCATTACATGTACATTAAACACTATTTACGTAGAGGTGTTCCCGTTTTCCGAAAACTTTGCTCTCGTGTGACCTTGAAGCGCCACTTCCGGTTTTCCTCGTTTGAATCGCTCACGTAGGGGGGAACTTTGAAATTTCTCCGAAACATTCAGCACACAGAGTTTTCATGAGAAATCCCACATCCTAAAATTGCTGTTACACTTTTCAGTTACAGAAATGCTTCTCAACTTTATGTGCGCATGTTTTGCAGTCCACTCGACAACACCACACAAATTTACAGTCACAATCCTCCCGAATGTCCTCTACAGTGGTGTAGTAGCCCCGCCCACAGCACATTAAATTACATCCATCCAATCCGTAGCCGTCTTTTACGCATTCTCTCCCTTTTGTTCCCAGAGACCCGGATGTAGGGTTGTATTCACAAAAATCGGGAGATTCCTCTAAATACACAAGATCTTTTTTAGTTGGCTTTTTCATATTTTTGCTAATTCTTTTTAATTTATTTTTCGTTTTGCTCAGCTGTACCAAACTCGCGCCATCGAATTTCTCTTTCAGATATCCCCCAATGGATCGAAATTCCTTCATTTTCTGCCAACAAATTTTAATTGAACAGGAACCTGATACACCATGACATTTACACACAAGGTCCATCTTCATTTTCACTGCCTGAAATAGAAAAAAAGGTTTGTCGTGAGGAACAAAACAAAATTATATCATACGCATGTTGAGATATTACTGGTACATGTATCATGAATTAGAAGAAAATTAATATATCGAAGAGCTTGTCTCATAATATTCATTTTTGTATAAGTATCATATATATTGAATGTTTGGATGTAATAAAAAGGATGTAAATCTTTATGTATATTTATTATCCTTCATACTATAATTTTCTTATCATTTTTTTAAAATTTCAATTGATGTTGCAATATGCCTGCCACAAAACCGTGGCAAGATTTACTAAAGTAAGAACAGAATTACCATTGTGTCATCATGAGGTTAAAAAAAAACACCCCTAAAACTATAACCGTTCAGTATACTTTGGATTGTAATTGTCAAAGCAGGGGACGGATTGTCCACAGGAAAACTCCCTACCTTCCTTCCGGCTTCATTATTCCACAGATTCATCATGGAGGTGGCGCTTTTGGTGGACTCTTTAGTGTCCACGAATTTTCTAGAAAATTTGGCCCCGTACTTCGTGTTTTCTGAGCATCCTCCCCATTCGAACTGCCCCTGCGTGTCTTTCTGCCTGACTTTCATGTCACAGCCGCAATTGTCCAGCTCTCCTTTTGCACACGACCTCGTTATGCTGTACATAATTCCAGCCGATGATATTGCATAAATGTACGCCTTCTCTCGAATTTCTGAAAAACAGAAATAATGCGGATTTGTGTTCCTCAACACCGGGGGCAAAAAAAAAATTTGTATTTCTTAACAATAATATTTGTTTATTGCTGATCAATGAATCTCGCTGCTTCTCTGTTTTTCTAAATCAAGTTAACTGTCAATCAAAGCCACCATTTACTGCGAACAGGCATGCTCAGTGAGCGATCGGGAGAATCTTAGCGTACAACCCAGGTAATATAGCCCCTGTGTCCCTGGATGACCAGAGGACGAACCGCGGAATAATTTCCGGTAGTCATTGAAAGACAATATGTCTCAGTATCCCATTTATCAATCAGGGCTTCAAATTACTGTCGTTTACGAAGAAGCTTGGCATCAGGCAATTTGGGAATCCTTATACTAATGTATGAGAACCTTTCAGCATTTCAAAATCATTGCAGATATTTTGCTAAATGTTTAATGTTATTATCTTTAATGTAGGAATGAGACCGATTAAGGCGAGACATTTCAAAGAGAGAGAGGGAGAAAAAAAACCCACAAAGCGAGACATTTTAACATTAATTTTCATAATTCATATACATGTATTACCAATAGCAACGAAGTATACTAAAGTGTAAAAGCTGAACGTCCATTGGCAAACACTAATTGCACTCACACGGATAATCGGACCCAAAATGATGTACAGTTATATCATAATAGAAAACTCCGGCGCAGCTAGATAGGATACGCTTTCGGAAAATTTAAAGATACTAAAAGTTTTATAATTTTTTTGCAGAGAAGTACTAATCATAAAGATTTGAAGTCTTGCCTCCACTTTACGTTGAATTAAAACAAAAGTGAAGCAATCGTATATTTTACACGTTTTTTTTAATGACCCTGAGCGTTTGAGACATCAAATAAATCAATGAACCAGACGCTGTCACACACTGCAAGACAGTACTACCCACACGCAGGTGCTTGCTTGTAAAAATATACTCTTTGTCGTACTTGTGTAACTAGCAAAGAAGCCACGGGGGGTCGAGAAAACGCCTTATCTGGCCCCATTTGGCCCCTAGGATGAAAAATAAAATTCTGAAGACCAATTGCATATTTACATACGCTATCAAAAAATATTCTTGCTGCATATGTCGATGCACGGAGTCTTTTGTTTGGCAAGTGTCTTGAGGTCATCTTAAATTTTATTTCATAATTTTTGAAATATATTTAAAACACAACTGAGGCCCTGACCCCCTAAATCAGATATGTTCCTGTAGTATTTTAATTGTTAAGTATCCCTGGACCATTCCAACCACAACCATTTTTGGATTGTTCAAACACCTTTTTAAAAAGTTGCTGATATTCCAACCCTGAAAGCAAATATATTGTTGTTGCACATGATACAATGTAATGATGAGTATCAAGTTTCTGTTCGTTGTCTTATCACTACATTTGTCCCTCGAGGTGAAAAAGAAAATTCTGAAAACTTAATGCACATCTTATAGGACACCATCAATTAATTACCTTTGGAAAGATGATTTGGCTAGTGCACAAAATGTAAGAGAAGTTCTGGGAACTATTAAGTAAGTTATTTGAAAGAAAAACGTTTTGAAACCCCAACTTGCACCCAATGAGAAAACGAAAATTCTGAAACCTTATTGCTCATTTATAGGACACTATCAACAACCTTCCAAAAGATTATTTGACCACTGCGTTAACCGTAAGAGTTCTGGAAACCAAGGGGGTTTTATCGAAAAAACGTCGTTTCTGATCCTCATGATGGAAAAGGAAATTCCGAAAACCAATTGCATATCTACAGGACATTACCAATAACCTTCTAAAAAAGATGTTAAGGATAATGAGTAATTTGTAAGAGAATGTTTTAGAACCAGTTCTTATTTATTATTTTTTTTTACATGTCTTCTTTTTTAACCTAAAATTTGGGCGTCATAGTGAAAATGAAAATTCCGAAATCATATTACACACATATATAAAAAGGACACCACCGATCATCTTCCAAAATATGACTTGGTTAATTACTGCGTAAAATCTTGTAACTAAGAAAAAAATGTCGTCGTTTTTACCCTTTTTGACACTAAGGGTAAAAACGAAAATTCTGAAACTTTATTGCACACCTACAAGACACCACCGATCATTTTCTAAAGAGATGAACTGGTTACTACTTTAATTAAGGTAGATCTCTACATCGTCATAATGGCTGACTTCCTTTCGAAATATGGATGAAAATATCACTATCAGGGTTATATATCAATTCATTTCAAAATTGAATGCGTAGCCAACTAGCTCAGGAAGTTAGCACGTTGCCTTTTGAGCTGCATATACCGGGTTCGATTCCAGCAGGGTTTTTAAATTTTTTTCAAATTGATTTCTACTAAAATTGCATTTTTTGACGAAATTTAGTGAATTTGAAACTTTTTATTTTCAAAATATTGTTTAACATATCCTCTATTTTTCATCCACGTCAAATTTCTCTGGTGTAGCATTCCACCTTAAGGTTGAGGAAAAAGAAGGCGTGACAGACGGACGGATTTTCTTTAAAATGTGTTGGTGTAGTGACATTTTATTTTCCACAACTAATGCAATGTGTGACCATTGTCAAAATATGTGCAAAAAGTAGTGAAATTGACATTGCATGTATACTTTGCACATTCATAATGCCTCTCAGTCTCAGTACGGCACGAGTTATTTTACGTGCCAACAGTTTTTCTTATTTATTTTTCAAAAAAGCAAACTTCAGTAGCAGTCACAAATTTTGAAGACCTACTCTTTTTAAGAATGCCTCCAAAAACGTCCGTAGAATTGTATGTTGAACAGTTCCACCGGCGATTTCCAAACTGATGTTTACACTCCCCAATTCCTAAAGAAGCACCATCACTAAGAACTCTCGGTAGACGGCGCTCTTGTCCGCATAACTTCCGCTGAACTTCCGAGAGAAAGTTCATGTTGGCGCAGTTCTTCGCCCCCGGGCCTGACGTCATCGATTCTCTCATGGTTGGTCGAACCGATCCGATAATACCAAGGTACCTATCAATGATATAAATATGTTTTCAAATATTCTCAAGAACATATGTATGGAAAATTAGATATTGACACAATTTACTTGCTGCATTTGATTAAAATTTCAAATAATTTTTTCACATTTTTTTTTCCATTTGATTTTTTTTAAACATGCATTGTCGAAGAAAGACAATATAATTTTTCAAAATTTCAAAAGTCATAGTATTAGTCAATATGACGTGACAAATCTCGCGCACATAAATAAAAATTGCTTGGTATATATAGTAATCAAAATTTGCACAAAATTGAAAAGATATACATGTAGAAAGATGCTCATTTACAGAGGGGTATTGACGAGAGCAGAAACTGATACTTCAGGGTGTGTTTGCGTAACTGCTGCACAATGTTTCTTTTTGTCCAAAGATGTGTGTTTATAAAGAAAGAAATCAAACAGTAATCAAGTAAAGGCGAACCCAAGCCTCCTTGATGTGGTAAAAAAAATGTCGCATTGAATTGCAAAACATTAGAAAAAAGGACAAAGTTTTCTCGAGAGTAATGGCATTGACCGAAACAGAGGCGGACTTCCCAGGCCGCAAAAAAAAGGAGAATCCTTACATTTTAAATGTCTCAAAGAATAACTGGCTGCAGGGAATAATTGCCTGATTAAGTGCTTGGGGTTGAAGTGGCAGGAATTGGCTTCCAAATCAACAACTGTGTGTGGCCTCATCACATCCAATAATTCACTTATAAGTGTTCATATAGCGCTTTTAAGACAGAAAGATATAATTAATGTTAATTCCCGCTGACGGAGAGGACACACTGGATTGCTGTAGAAATGATGAATTTTCCTCATTTCAAAAGATTCTGTATCCACCCCTGTAATGTATGTAACCTTTGATATCAAAACCCCGGATAGAACGTAATTTTCAAGACTGGGAGGTTTACTAGATGAATTTTTATAATGATGTTGATATTGATATCATGTAGGGCAATAAAGATTTGGTAGGGTAATCTCGTTCCGAAATTTCTAATCGAACACGGTCGTAAATTCGCTCGACGGTGGCGGCCAGTCCACAGGGGAAAAATAAAACTGGAGGAGAGTTAGCCCAGACCGCCGGAGGAACCGTTTCCCCTAGTCATTGATTCATAAAAGCATTAACAGCATAAAGGACGGTAAATCAATTTATTTCAACAGAAAATTATGATATGATCTCATAAATTAAGCTTAAAAGACTCGGAATCACTGCAGCCGTAAAAAACCCATTGAGGTACTCGTAAAATCGGCTCATAAAATATGTTCTAATTGAAACCTATCCAATGCGGCTCCCCACGTTTATTAGAGATGTAGATCTGTATGTGTACCTCCCTTTACAGAAGCGTGTGAGTGTTTTTTCACGAAATTTGATAAAAATCTTTTAAATTTATGCGTGATGCCGGCACTGTGGATTTTCTTTACATATGAGTACCTGCCGTGGAGATGGTTAAAGTGATAGGACAAATTTAATCTGACAATTAAGTCTTTGAGGCGGTATATTCTTTGATCATGTATACTCATCTGTCTAACCTCCTTCTTTTTAATTCATACTTCAAAAAATGTTTACGATTAAAAATTTACATACGGTAAAGCTCGCTGTCATAGGTTTTAACTTTCCCCCCACCGTGATATTAGACAAAATAGGACATGCAGAACCAACAAAATGCGATAAAAATGGATGGGAATGATGAATTGCTTCATTTTCCCTTCAATTAGCACAAATCACCCTAATAGTCAACATTGAGCAAGGGAGATATGATTGTGATAACGCTGTCATAAAAATCAAAACAGATGCGATCGGAATTTAGTAATTCTACCGAAGCGATTCTTTTATTACTCCAAGGGAATACCTACAAAATTGTAATGAATGTTATACATGAAAATATTCAATCGTTTAGTAAAATAAGAACTAGATTGAGACAATGCCAAGAAAAATAGCAAAAATAGAAAATGATACCTAATTATTTAATTCGTTTCCCTAGCTGTTTTGTTTGATTTTTCATTTAAGAAATACCCTTCTCAGTCGACGTACTACATCAGAAAAAGAGGGAGTTTCTTTCAGCAACATCAAAGCAGAAATTTCTTTTCTCGGTTACAGAAAAGCTTATTGACAGCTACCTAGCCCTAATTCTCATCTTAAACTCGTGTCCTTGTCTGCCAGTGCAAACATATCAATATTCTTATGACAATTTTCTCCCTTTTTTGAGATTACTATATCACAAATTCCTTTCAAAACCGGACCACAAAATATTTGTAATTTGATATTGTGTCAAAATCTATTTTAATGAGGTTTTAAAGGTTTACGAATTGATTTTTTGTGATTCAAAAATAAATCTTTATGCAGTAGCATCGTCTCATATTGTCTCGCTAACGAGATCACGCATTTCTTCTTGAAGTCGATGACACCTATCTGTGTGTTGACAAATATTGACACATCGAGCCCGATAATAAAACTCTGTTATGCCACTATTTAATTTGTTAAGTCTTCAGGTAGATATGAAAAGACTGAGTGTTCGGCAAATATGACAAAACGCTTCCTACATAATATCAGTTGCCACACATAACATCAGAATGCCATTTGAAAAAAAAGAGCAAAAACTTGGATGTTGCACACTTTATGAACCGATCTAGAATATTAATATTTTGTGCAAATCAAATTGGGAAATCTCTGTCTAAATATTAGTTAAGCAATAAAATACATGTAGCCTCACAGTTGTCACACTGTGAGATGTTTTTGAGAGCTTTTACAACAAGGATACATGTACCCGAGGCTTTATATTTATGCATTACAAATTATGATAGCGAACTTTTATTGTCAGGAAAAAAAAAAGAAAAAAAAAATGTTGTCTGGTATCTGAGAAACCATCTGGTGAATTACGTGTTTTTATAGTCTACAACAAAATGAATGATTTTGTCGGTACTGTTTGCGAAAGGTTGGAGAAATTCTTTGAAGAGTTCTGTTATGTATGGTTTTTTTTTTTATGAAATCGGAGTTAACGTCGGTTTAAAAAAATCCCTGATTGCAATGTGCATGTGAACAAGTTTCTGTGCGATTATAGTATCACTAGCCATAAAAAACGAGAATCATAATGTTTTATATCTAAATCGCATCCATGTTAAAGACGAAAAGAATTTTGGATGTTTGGTTTTCAAGTGCTATGTCGGACAAAAAACAAGAGCTCGTGCGGAAAAAGAAAGTGAGCGAATTACTTAGCCAATCTGTTGCCGACCTGCCTTCAAAGGGACCTTATCAGAATTATCTCAACTGTTCGCCAATGTTATCATTCGTCGATTGAATTCGGGATCCAGCTATCA
Source organism: Ostrea lurida (assembly GCA_903981925.1). Taxonomy (NCBI): domain Eukaryota; kingdom Metazoa; phylum Mollusca; class Bivalvia; order Ostreida; family Ostreidae; genus Ostrea; species Ostrea lurida. The sequence goes on along the minus strand of CAJDSM010065004.1, from coordinate 5,158 downwards.
AACCCTTGTAGCCTCCCTCTACAACCTTCCATAGACCCTTGCTCCGTTGCGATCCCGGCTATGCTGTGGATAGTGCTAATGTTGATGCATTTGGTTTTAACTGTTCGCCGACAACTTGGCCACCGAAGTTGCTTTTGTGCAATAAAAGTAAATTATCTTATATTTTTACATTAGATTTATGAATTATTGAAAAATAAATTATACCACGATAAATTCCACTCTTGTGTTCACTGAATGTGTCTTCATTCTTCGTTAGTATTTTGCATGGTTTCCACGACTTCCATGTTCGAATTCTCTGACAACATATGTATTTGCTAGTTTTATAATCAACACCATTTCTTACAATTTAGATTGAAGCTACTGATCATAGTACATCAAACATCGATCTGAGTACATCCACGATGTTCCGTGTAGGTTCTACATGTACGTTATCATATGATATTAAAACCATTGGCGTATTAAGCTCAACATAGTTACTATTTCAGCGCAACTACATATCAGCGCTCTTGTCGTTAAAATTTTGATCCCGCCAAAATAAGTACTGATACAGTAGCTTGAATCATTTTAAAAATCTCCATACGACCAATGGATCTGATAATCAAGTGTTAAAATCCTGGCAAGGATGCAATTTACATAGTTTTTCCTTGCAATGTCAATGATATCAAAAGAAATGATATCACGGGCGATTCGTGTAGACTGGCTGTATGTAAAGATAAATATATAATTATTTACATTCCCAGTGTTTTTACCGTTGATATCTCTACACATTGTTGTGATCACCATTTTCTCATGAATGCAACATGCATTTATACCAATGCGCGTATGAATCTTGATAAAAATAGTACGTCTATTTTAGTAGTTGGGAATTCTAACAAAGATGAAAAAAAGAATATCTAAAATAAGGATTTGAAAATACACAATGATAGGAACTGTGATGCTTCTTCATGAAGTGAGTCAGCGTTTCTTAGATATCACGTGATCAGCGTAGTGTTCATTAAGAATACTGATCATCTATTAATTGATGGAAATCTGTGAACCACCACCCAGATGTGCGCGCCGCCCGTGTCGTTACAACAGAGGGTGTGATATTACATGTTCAAGATGATAAACTGTAATAGAGATCTTAGTTTATGATAAATTCCTGATAATTTGCCCTCCGGTACAGTTCCAGAACTGAAGAGGTAACCAATTTCAATTCGTCTCGTGTACTGAGGACATCCTACGTCAGTAGATGGCCGTGATTCAATTCACAAAACCTGTCTTTGAAATTTAATACGAAGATTTTTTTTCCATTAAAGAAAATCTGAAGTTTGTTTGTCATTTTTCGTTTTCTGCTTCATTGACAAGAAATGATGATAATCAAATTGGGCATTCAAACAGATCTCATTGAGAGACACCGGTACAGATAGTTTAAACGACTCCGCGAAATTTGATATACCAAATACTCATTACCTGGTTTACTAATTAGGTTAGCATTATTCCGTGTGTTAATTTCACATCAATGGAACATGATGTGGTAATCCAATTAAATAAAGCGAGGATTCATTCACAGTTACGATAATCTCACGCCCTCCAATCAAACTATAGTATTAGGTGATCGATGACAATTTGTCTGGTCAATTATAACGCTTTGGGTGTGAATTAGCCGGTCATTGGGTCAAGGTTACATAAGGTCTAATCCATCAGTCCTATACAGAACTAGCGCTTGCTATAACTTCCAAATCAGGATAATGGGCTATTAATGCATTTGGAACATTTTTTCACTGATGTAGATCTTTGAGCAACTCGTGACAAGTGGTGTTTTGAACCATGGAACAACCTTGATAAATTTCATTTCAGTTCGTGAAGTTGAAAATCTATATAATATGATGATACCACTGACAATATCAGACTGGATGTTCTAATTTTTTTTTAAACCGACCTAGCGTACGGAAAATTAATATCATACTAGTAATTGTATTTTGTCAGTTGCTACAAATTTTGAAAATCTAAAGTCTACTAAATTCATCACAGTGTTATGAATTTCAAAATGAATTTACCACGGATTACAATGCATGTTGGAGTAGGAGCTATACATTAATCCAATATCTAGCTGAAACGTTAAATACAAGAAATGTGGGTATCTGTGAAGGATTTGTAGAGCTATGACAGACTATTTGTTCTATATCCGAGTTCCCATGCATCTTGTCCCACATCAAATCCGCTAAAACATGATTAGATTCTTTCATTTACTTTTGATAAAATATGGTGCAATATAATTGTCCAACTTCGTCTAAATTTGTTAATCAATATACCACCCCACCCCCACAAATCAATCAAAATCATAATTAATATTTTTGCAATTATAGAGGTCAAGTGCTTGAAAATCTAACATCTTAATTTGCTTCATGTGTCTGGATCGAAGAAGTTTGATTTTCTAAAAAAATAAAAATAAAATGAAATATGTAGAATCAAGTCTTTTATATGCAATAAAAAAATTCTCAGGTAAACCCCCTTACGGTGCTGTAGTCGGATTTCATTCATGGAAGCAATCGCCATCACCTTAAATTTGTCAGAAATTCTCTAATATCAAATTCTATTTTTAATCCCTTTATGCCTTTAAAAAAAAAAATGAAGAAAAGGGGCAGAAAATTCACGGAACCACTGTCTGATTTCCTGCTTAGAAAGTTCAACGCTGAACAGCTCTCAGATCACAACAACCAAGGAGTGCGATTAAACTTGTCTTTTGATAAAATAAATAAAACTAACAAGGAACACGGCTGATTTGATAAATATTGGTGAACTTGTATCGGCTTTTGTGGGAGATTAATCCACTGAATTCAGCGATGTTTACCTTACGATTACTAGGGTTGGAGTGTCACTTTCCCTTGCTCGGTGGCAAGGGAGAGGAATAACGTGGACTGTCTATTAACTGGAGTGTCTACCTAATCCAGCGTAATCCCGTCATGTTAATCCAATCATCAGACTACTATGTCGCATGACAGCTCTCAATTTATCAACAATTGAGATATTCATTTTAAAAGAATTTTATATTTTTGCCGACGGCAAAGATAAGAAAATTAATCATATTTTAAGAATACTTAGATAAAAGAACGATTACTCAATTTCCAAATTAAAAGTAAATAACTCAAGAATTTTTCGTACTTTAAAAATTTCAAATTCATGAGACACCCAAAGTGTACTTTTTCCCCTTTTTTAATTTTTAAGTAAATTGTTCAAAACATGCAAACACAAAATATAAAACTTTGTGCCAACTTAAAGTTTTCTTAAGAGAATTCGTTGAAATATGATGAGGCTATTTTAAGACGAAAACTGTAATCCATCTGACTGTATGGGTGTATTGAGGCAGATTTTACTACAAAGAAATCAAGATAGGCCGAAAACAGATTCACTTAATTGCATGCCATTATAAAGTGCAATAGATTTTTAATCTGGTTAATTAGCATGTAGGAATTCTCGCTAGATGTCTGGAGAGAGCAGATTACGAATGTGATGAACCTCGCAAAAATACGAAACAGACGTGTTAACGTCTAGAGAATTAGAACAAGTTACGAGAGAGAGAGAGAGAGAGAGAGCAAAAACCATATTATCTATCATGGTCTCGTGAATTGTTTCTTAGCATATAAATATCTACATAAACTTGGATAAATTGGTTTTTATTCTTCCATTCCCCGGTGATTAAAGTTTCGTACTTTTGTAATTATTGAATCTCCCAGGGTCAGTTTGGTCTGAATCAAGCCAAAACACCCGGCTCATTGTTCAGTATTCCTTGTTTACTTTTAATTTCCCCAGGTTTTTATTTCTGACAACAGAGCGTTCAAAACGAAGCTCTTCGATATTTCATTTCGTTTTACGATAATATTTGTGGGTATCAGAGAAAAGCTTAATTTCACATATCACATTGAAAACCCCTATGCATTCATTGCTGATAGAAAAAAAATTCTTCATTATTTTTATTTGTTCGCGGTGGTATTTTTGGATATCAGAGAAATATTATTGTAAAATTGTCGCCTTGATGAAGATTTTGACAGAAAATTAAATTTTTATAGTCTACCCCTTTTGCACATGTTTTATTTCATCACATGAAATATGCTATGTGCATGCACTATCCATTTTAACTGTTTTTTTTTTTTTTCTTTTTTTTTATAATATGTCAAAGCTAGATAGAATTGTTTCTGGTATTTCTTAACAATTGCAGCAGTGATTTCTTTCTAAATAACCCAAAGTATATAATTTGATTCAAATTACAGTGAATATATCGGAATTTGAAATCAGGTACGCAATAAAGATACCATTTTGTTACTGTCTAAATCCACATATATCATATGAATATGTATACATTTTATACATCTTATAGTATATGGGAATTTTAAACAAAGGTATTATATACTAAAGGTATTATACTATAGATGTAGTTATTACCAATAACAATAGAACTTACCACCAGGAGGCATGAACCACATAAAATCCGGAGGACAGGTAAAGAATTATCCAGGGCACTTCAGACTTCTTCATTTCTTGTTGGAGAGTCAAACACAACAAAAAAGTCAAAATATCCAGACAAGAGTCTCTTCCTTTTATCGGCCGTTATCACACATTACACCCTAAATTGCACCGCGTTCTGTAGGTGTAGAAAATGAAATAATTAAAAACCAGGTCGAAGTGGAAAATGTCCACAATGTAAAGCCTTGCCGAGGAAATGATTTATTACACCTAGGACAGAATATATCTGTAGATTTCTTTTCACATTTTCCCTCCAAAGTAAAATTACATTCGCCATAAATTAGAATACAAGAAAACAACTCATTTCTGGAGCTGTCTTTCCGATTGCAATCTCGTTGTCACAAGATCAAAGTGACCGCCCGGTAATTAGGAAGCACGTGTAAAATTTCGTGTATCCTTAGGTGACGTTAAAAAAATTCCAAACTTTTCACATGTTTTTTAAAAGTCCGGGTGTCGATAAATGTATAGCGAATCGTGGAACTCATCGGCCGGGGAGCCGCTTTGGGAATATGAATGAAATCAATTTGACGAGCATGGATTTTGATTGGTCGGGCTCCGTTTGATAAATGTATATGATCCGGAATCTCGTCACATACCGTTTGAAATATCAGAAGACGGATAGGCACTGCTGTTCATTTGACATCGTCATGCTCGT